>JAQZBX010001864.1:0-77705 GCA_029593785.1 Cabassous unicinctus | reverse complement strand
TGCATAGGGGTAACCTCTGGAATGACCTCCGTACTCACTTTGAAGTCTCTTAGCTATATAAATTCACTTGTCTTTACCTTTTCCCCCTTTTGGTCATGGTCTTTTCCAGTTGCATTGCTAGTTGGTACTTAGTAGTAACCCCTCTGTGTCTCTGGCTGCTTTTTAATACTTTGTCTTAAGTGATTTAGAATTCACTGTGATAATGGATCTCTCCAATTAAAAAAATGTTATCTTTGGATTTTTCAGGTATAAGGCAAGAACAGAGTGCTGTTTTCATATAGACTGGAAAACTCAGGGCATTGAAATGAAACACAAATTAACAGAACAGTTACAAATATAGCACAAATTACTTTATATTCCTGAAATATTTGAGAGGATGTTATTGATCTGATACCCTATCAGCATAAAACATTTTAGTATGTATTTCCTACAAAAAAAGGACAATTTCCTATATGACTCCAAAATGATCCTCAAATTAGCAAATAAACATGGATATATTGCCACCATCTAATTTTAAACTCCATTCCTATTTTCCCAATAATGTCCTTTATAGCCAAGGGATGCAGTTCAGAACAGCACGTCACATTTAGATTTCATGTTTCTTTAGTCACCATCAACTAAGAACAATCCCTTAGTTCTCCCTTAGCTTTCAAGACCTTGACACATTTGAAAATTATAGGCCTGTAATTTTGTAGAATGCCTCTCAATTGGGTTTGTCTGATGTTTCTTCATGAGATTCAGGTTATGCCTCTTTAGCAGGAGTATCACAGAACTGCTGTGTTCTTCTCATTGCATCTTATTGGGAGGTACACAATTTAGATTTGCCCTATTAGTAGTAATGATTATTTTAATCACTTGATTAAGATATTGTATGTCAGACTTCACTGCTCAAAAGTTATAACTTTTCCTCTGTAATTAATAAATATTTCATAAGAAGTTATTTTGAACCTATGTTAATATCTCACAACACTTTCAATTTATTCATTTTTTTTGTATCACTTTGGATTCATCGTTCCCTATTTTATTTGTGTGTTATAATCCATTCCAATTATTACTATTTTTATGCTCAGATTGCTCCAGATTTGGTCAGTAGTAATCTCTTTCATCTAGCTTTCATGTCTTTGTGTTGTGCTTGCATCTTTCTTTGAGCATTTTCTTGCTGTCTAGCATAAGTTGTTCCACAATCACCTTGTGGTTTATATGTTCATCTTCAGAGCAGTCATTTCCCCCAAAGAATCTCCATTCCTTGAAAGGAAGAATGGCATTTAGAAGTAAAATGTTGAACACACAGTATGCTGGTAACTATTAGCATGGTGCTGCTCCTATGCCTCTCACTGAAAGAGTTAGGGCATTTACTGGAAATGTTCTATGTTTATTAATCTATCAGAAATACTGAGTGCACATAGATATAGCCAAATCCAATTCAACATTCCTCCTTTCCATATTTGCACATAACTTCTCTAACAGACAGAAACTGATTCCAGTTATACTATTTATTTATTTATTTATTTGGTCAGTGCCATATGGATGCTCTCCTCACACCATTTGGGTTCCAGAACACAGTGTTGTACCCTCCTTACATTCCCGAGTTGGACATCCTTCATACTCCAATCAGTTTTAGATGCCTACATTATTTGGCCCCACCTATGTGCTTTGAGGCTCAATATTTCATAATTTGTAGGAAGGTAAAGTAATTGAAGAGATACAAGAATAAGGAAAGGAGGGAAATGTATCATTATATTTTTTAATATTTCCCTTTTTCCATTCTCATTTTACCTCTTATTTTTACTTCAGTTAGTCATATGATCAGTCTTGCTCAAAAATGCATCCGTGTTTATATGTGTTCTTGTTTACTATTTTCTTGTCTATGCTATGTTCTGTGATAGTTTTTATCAGCTCTCTTCTCTTGTATGCTGGTTCTGTATTTTGATTATTATAATCTATTTTTAATTCATTATTGAGCTACTAATTTCAAATATTGTATATATATTTTTCTTTTCTGGAAGAACTTTTTATCTCTACAAATTTTCTGGGATATTTGACAGTCTCTGTGTCCTATATAATAATTGAAATACCTTATTTTACATATTAAAACACATTAATATCATTTTATATTGGTTCTTATAATCCTAATATCTACAGTAGTATTCTGCAGTTTGCTGTTTCTTATGACTCTCATTCACAACTGATTATTTCTTCATGTATTTTATGACCTTTAATGATGAACTCATAATACCTGCATTCTGTGGGAACTCATTGAAAGTTGTGTTTAATTTGCATTTCTCCGGAAAGTATTTATAGTTGCTTCTGCCAGTTTCCTCATGGCCAGACAAACCAGAGTCAATCTTTACAGTTTTTTTTTGACTTTACATTTTTAGGTGGACACAAATATTGAGAGTATCATTTCTAATACTGTGTGATGGTCAGCTTGTGGCTAAAAATTATTAGGGCAGAATCTTCTTCTAGGGTTTGTCCTTTTTATTTTTTAATTGGGTCAGAGGCAATGCCAGGACTAGATTGTGGAATGTTTCTTCTTTCCATGCTTAGTTCACCCATTGAAAGTGCCCTCTTTTAGGAGACCCAGATTTATTTGTGAGTTCTCTGATTTACCCTCCCATAGTGGAGTCCCCAGGTTATTACTCATGGAAAATCCTTTAACTTTTATGCCAGTAGCAGTTTACAGAAGTCCCTAGAGGAAGCACTGCTTCAGGGTTCACTTTCCCTCTCTGGAGCCCCAATTCATTTTTTAAAGTTATTTATAGCATTATAAGATTTCCCTCACTTTTTCACCAACACAAATGTTATGGATTGCATTGTGTCTCCCCAAAAGACATTTTCGAGCCCTAATCCCTGGCCCTGGGAATGTGGCCTTATTTGGATATAGGGTTTTCTGAAGATGTTATTAATAAAGAGGCCAAAATGGATTAGGGGATGCCCCTAATCCAATATGACTGGTGTCCTTCCAAGAAGAGGCAATTGGATACAGACAGAGGGGAGAATGCCGCATAACAAGGAGGCACAGGCTGTCCTGGATTGCCAGCAAGCCCCCACCAGAAGCCTGGAGGAGGAAGGCAACAGAATCTTCCTTATATACGTTAGGTGCAGTAAGACTCTGCCGACAACTTTATTTCAGACTCCTAGCCTCCAGAACTGAACCAGGAAATTTCTTATGTTTTAAGCCACCCAGTTTGTGGGACTTTGTTACAGTAGCCCTAGGAAACTAAGACATTAACTATCATTTTATTTTATATTTTTTCCAATTTTTATACAGCATTTTAGGTATTTTTTTCCAAGTTACACTTAACAAATTTCTTCCAAATAATTTATCTGGACTTGCAGTCTGTCTTATTGCCAGCACCAGGAAGAAACAATAGATTAGATATTCAAATATTCTTAAAATAATTTGCTAAATAGATTATGCATAAGCCTTATGATTGGAATTAGCACACATTATTTAAGATTCATAATATGATATCCCTTCTGTTTTTTTTCACCATTTGTTTCCAATCATAATCATTGCTTAAAGAAATGAAAGCAGAGTTGATTGTTCTCCTCAATATTAATTTTTAAAAGAAATCTAGATGATAAGAAATATAAACACATGCCACCAAATTCTTAATTAAAACATGTTTCCTTTTTAAAAAAAAATATTTTGCTTAATTGCCAGTTTAATTTCTCAGTGATCACTTAGGCTCTTTTTTTTTTTTTTGCCTATTATACAATGTTTACAGGGTGTAAAAGATCTCCTTTAGGCTAAAATTCCACATGACAGAACCCCATAACGGGAGCAAATTGTTGAAAATTACATTAACTTTTGTTCATCTTCATCTGTGAAATTTTACAATTTTTTTAAAATTCTTCTCTTTGATGAATATTTTAAAAAATATTTCAGTAATAACTATTGAAGCTACACACTTGAGCTGTCAGATCTTCAAAACCCTGTTATTTGCTAGCTGACTTTAGCAAAAATCACTATAGATTTAGGCTCAAGAGGCAGGTAAAATAGTTTAAGTCTGTTTCTTTCAAAAATGGCTTCTCACACATATCAAATTATTACTAAGATACATAGGCAGCTCTTTTTTGTTGGCTAGGTCTATGACTGAATGAAGCTAGAGAATGGGTTTAATTTCCCAAATGGGTCAATTAGCTTTTCCTTGACTCAAGAAACCCCTGTGGCTAGCCAATTTAAATTTTCCCCTTATTGGCTAGAAAAAGGAAAAAAGAAAAAAATCTGCAAAATGTTTTATACATTTCAAAGTACTTTCACTTAAAATAAGTTATTTTATCATCACAATGCTAAAAAATAGCTGAATAGATAGCTAATGACCAATTCTCTTGAAATAATGGAATTTTGATATAAAAATGTGACTTACCTTAGGCCAAAGAGTGTCAGAAAAAGAATGATAATTCCTCAAATAGTTTTTGTTTTCTTTTAACAGATGAACGGACATAGAAAGAGTTTCTACATTTGACCATATTCACATGCCTTGTAAATTGATTGAGTCACAATTTGAATCCAGGTAGTCAGACCCTAGCTCCTGGGCTTTGAAATCTAGATCCTGCATTCTTAACTTTGAAAGTACACTTCCTAATATACTATACGTAGTGGTATAAAACCTGCACCATATTATACTTAACACATGCGTAAATGCAAATTAAAGTGTTTTATTTTTACCAGGTCTTATAGCCTTGTGAAACTCAAGGAAACCTTATTATATTGATGACTTTAACTTATGTTTGACATATTTTTTTCAAAACTCTGAGAATTAGGACACAGAAAAGGGCCTTAATGGTCATAGCAATTTGTTCCAAGTGTCAAGATTATCCAACACTTATTTTAGCTTTTACACACAGACCAGTTCTTTGCACAACATGTAAGGGCACATCGAATTGAGCCACATATCTGTGAGCCATGGGACAGTGTAAGTTTCTATTACTGAATCATGAGCCTGGGGAATGGTGTCCCAGCATTAATGGTCATTTTGTAAAAAAGAGACCTTGAAACTGATGAGGCAATTATTTCAAACAATTAGCAAGCACCAAGGCAACCTTAGTTTCCTATTCTACTATTTTCTGAACTTTATAATTAAAAATTAATTATAAATTAACTATTTTAGGGAAATATAAAATTAAATAAAATTTAAATCTTTTTGGACAATAACAAACAGGAGGGATAGAATAAGCAAATGCAGGATGCTTGGGTCAGAAGCATGCATCACATAAGGGTTTAGTAGCATATTTTAATTTTTAATGATATTTTAGTAAGAAAATACTCTATGATTTGTGGCAGATAGTTATAAACAAAAAGGTAATTTCAATGTACCATCTGAATATCTACATCCAAACAGGATTCAGCAAACTCTTTGCAACCCTAAGTAACAGAAAAAAAAATTATAACACATTTACAGAAGGCATTACCCCTGAAAACATTTGACTTGAATGGTCAAAAAATCCTTTAAAATATATATATTGGTTAACTTTGAATGTAATGTTTATTTATACAACAAAATATATAAAATGTTTACACTGTAAAACTAATTGACATACTTTTATTTATTTGTGTGGAATGTTGTGGATGATGCAGATTTTCTCTTAAGCATTGCCTAGGCTTTATTCTTTCTTTGAAAACGTCAGATTACAGTGTTACTTAAGTTTCTACATGAAGATTGCAAATTAAGTTTAGAGTCTATACTTCTGTGTAAGGACATAACTATTTTAGGGAAATATAAATCATAGGATTCATTAGTTTACTTAAATACCGAAGAAGTAAATTATCCCAGGGAAGCCTTCACACTAAGTTGAATTGATCTAAACACAAGCTCCATAAAATTCAGATATTAATTAGTTTAGGCAACAGTTTTTATATTTCTGATTACCCATGAGCTGATTTTATAAATAATGCTCTTCAGAGAATTAATTACCACCCACAATAAATGGGGGATAAAGAGTAGCTGGACAACTTGCTAGGAAATATTTCAATGTCCTTTTCCCTGATGAGTGTGATATAAATGATACATTAACAATGAAGTCACTAGTAGATTAGACTCTAAGACAAAAGATACTTCATCTAACTTGATGATCATGCTTCCTTGTCTAATCTATATGCCCTTGTCCAGCTCTTCTCCTGATCCCCATCTTCAATGACAAACTCTTTTCCACAATGCACTTTGTGTCATGGCTTCACTATTTACAGCTTTGACTGAGTAATCTCACTTTCTGCATTGCTGATGCAAAGTATTATAAGTAATGGATGTAATAAATTGCATCTTAGCTTAGACAGATAGAAACAAATGCTTTTAGATTTTCTAGAATAATTTCAGTAATTGACATTCCTCTCCCATGGATGCATATGATTAGTGCTTCAGCTGTTGGCATGATAGTCAGGTGATTTCTGCCTGCACAAAGTCTAACTAGAAGTCCTTGATAAATGCTCACTAAAGAAGTTGCTTTTGTTTGCTTGTGTTTGTTTTATTTCTTACCAACTAAATAATTATTCTTTGTCATCATTTTTCCCCTTCTTCTCAACCAAATTAATGATCTTCAGTCTTTCCCTAGAATATGACCCTGAAATATCCCACAAAGTTTACCATGGTCCTATACACAAATGATATGATATATATGATATGAATGAAATTTCAAGAATTCCTATGTGTATACATATAAGCATATGTGTGCACATATAGACTTGGAAATTTTTCAACACCAGAATATGGTTGTTCTTCAGAAGCCATATATTTTCCATGAAATTCATTCCAGCATTATGTTTTATGAAATCTTTCAGATAATTTGAGCTGTTTTCACATATTATGATTACTTCAATTATAAATTAATTCTATTTAAATTGCTAAAGTATATTTCCATATTTAAGAACTTAATATTAATAACTATATGTGAGAGGTATATAGGAACTCTATACTTTCTGCATATTTTTCTATATACATACATATTCTCTAATAAAGAAACAAACCAAAAACTGTATAGCATCTCAGTTTATCCTTGAAGTATTTTTGTATAGAGTGACTGAAGTTATACTTGGCATTCTTTCAGGTATAAGAGAGTACTTTGCTAGCTTTCATTTTCTCAAATGTAAATACAATACTGATATTCCATACTTAGCAATTTATTCAAGAAATCAAATTAAATATTTTAATTATTTAATTAGTTTATTATTCCATAGAGCTTATCCTAGGGGGAAAAATTAAGTGCAGCAAGCATTAACTCTGGAGGGCATTTATAAAGGTAAGTATGCATTGTGCATCTCCATGCATATTATTTTACTTGCCACATATGCCCAAATAGTTTATTAGGAAGGTGGTAGATAATTAAATCTAATTTTTTCAATACACAGAGAATTTGGCTTCAAGACAACAATGAAATAATGGCAAAAGTTGAGACAAACCATCTTGTATTGGAAAGGAAAGTGACAAAAGTGATCACTAGGCCCAATGGTTTTATTCCTTATGACTTGAAAAGCTGAGTCTTAAAAAGTTTTAGGGTTATACCCAAGTAATGCAGGAGGCGGCAGGTCTGGGAACTGATTCTGATTGTTCTAATTTAGTCCGGGAACCCTTCAGATAGCCCATATGGCAAAGTTTGCCAAGACCATTCCATGCATGAATTTAAAAATCTCAAATACAAAGCATACATTCACATCATGTAATAATAAAAGCTATTTTAAATGATTATGTATACAAACACATATACACATATAATTCCAATCATGAAAGGATTACAATAATTTAATTTAGAATCATGTTGATGACATTTGACCTTATGAACTTTTGCTCTTTGGTTCTGAGTCAGCTTTAAAAGAGAATGAAAACCTGAAGAAGACACTAACTACCCATTAACTAATGAGCTAAATAAAAATTATTATTTGACTTAATATACATTAATGCATTGCTAACAGTTACCTGTTCTGAAGGAGATAATATATTAAGTTCTGGAAGTCATTTAGGCAATGCCTAGAAAATTAATACAATATACTAAGGATATAGGCTATAGAGGCAGACAGAGCTTCGTATAATCTTGCCATTGTCATGAAACAGTGTGAACTTTGAGGAAGGACTTAATCTTTCTGAAATCAGTTTCTTAATCTTTAAAACTCTCACTGGTTTAGCATAAGAGTTAATTGAGAATATGTTTGTAAAGCCTTCAGATTACTACTTATAATATGGTAAGAACTCAAATGGTTGAGATTATTGTTTTTGTTTTATTAGAGTTCCATTGTCATTATTCTTATTGTAATAATTTTTATAAAATATTAGTACATAAAAATAATTGGGGGAGATCATGTTAATTTTTAAGAATATTGTTAAACCTATGTATTCTTTCCTAAATAATTTAAAATTAATAAATGCCCATACTTTTTTAATTTTTAAAAATTTATTGAAGTATATCTCATATACATAAACATACATAAATAAGTGTATAGTAATAGTTGTGAACTTACAAAACAGACATACGAACATACATAACATCATACAGGCACATCATACCTCACCCTACCAACAATACCTTGCATTGTTGTGAAGTATTTTTAACTAATAATTAAAGAGCATCCTCAAAATATTACTGCCAACCAAAGTATCTTACATTTGGTGTATTTTTCCTCAACCCACCCTATTAGTATTATTACTATTATTATGTCATTTATATATGAATATTCATGAACAGTAAGTGTATAGTAAAAGTTGTGAACTTACAAAGCAAACATGCATAACATCGTACAGGGGTCCCATACATCAACCCACCACCAACACCTTGCATTGCTGTGAGACATTTGTTATAAACGATGAAATAATATCATCAAAATCTTACTAATTATAGTCCTTATCTTACATTTGGTGTATTTTTCCTGAACTCGCCCTATTATTTTTTAAATATATTTTTATGACAGAAGCTGTAAACTTACAAAACAATCATGCATATGTGCAGAATTCCCAAACAACACCCCTCTATCAACACACCACACTGTGGTAGAACATTTATTACAGATTAAAAGATAATATTGTCAGACTATTACCAGGTCCATAGCGTACATTTGGCACACTTTTTCCATACTCCACCATTATCAACATAGTACATCTTTGGCTTAGATGCATGACTATTTAATTATTACTGTTAACCACAGTTCATAGGTCACTCCAGTTGTATTTTTCCCATGCTTCTCCACATTCCCACCACCCTGCAACAGTGATGTACTTCTGCTCTAGCTCACAAAGGATACTCTTGCATTTGTACATCAACCATAATTTCATTTACTGCGCCTCTCATTCTGCTATTTTTCTATGTATGCTTTCAAATTCTTCTTTTTGCTCATCCAATGTCTTCTTCATATCCTTCATCTCCTTAGCTATCTCATTGAATTTGTTTATTTACTTATTTTTAAAGATTTATTTATTTATTTATTTATCCCCCCCTTGCTTCTTGTGTTTGCTGTGTCCATTTTGCTGCGTGTCTTTTCTGTGTCTGTTTATCTCCCCCTTGCTGTGAGGTCTTGCTGCATCAGCCCACTGCACCGCATGGGCTGGCCCGCCCTCACAAGGAGGCCCCGGGAAGTGAACCCGGGGCCTCCCATATGGTAAACGGGAGCTCTATCGATCGAGCTACACCCGCTTCCCTCTCATTGAATTTATTAAGGAGATTTGTTTGAACATCTATGATTAGTTGTCTCAACTCCTTTATGTCATCTGGGCCATATCTTCCTGTTCCTTTAACTGGGCCATATCTTCCTGTTTCTTGGTGTGGATTGTAATTTTTTGTTGGTGCCTTGGCATCGGGCTTACTAGATGTATTTATTCTGGGTGCAGTTTCTCTCTTGAGTTTAGGGCTTTCTTGCCCTTTCTCCCTTGCTGGTTGTGTGGTAGGAGCCAAGGATGTAGTTGGTGCTGTAAGCTGTGGAGTTTCAAGCTGCCTGCATTGCCCAAGGGACAGATGAAGCTTCTCCCAACTTTCTCCTTTGCCAGGGGTAGGGACAGACCATAGCTGTGTGTAATAATCCAAGTTGTGCAGGCCTAGACTGTAGTTGCCCAGAGAGACTGATGAAGCTTCACGCCCCTTCCTCCCCTACCTGGGGCAGGGATGGAGCTGCAGTTGTGGGCAGCAGCCTATGCCATGTGGGTCCAAAATGACCGCAGTTGCCCTGGTAGGCTTCTGACTATTAAGTCTGTGCCAGCCAAATGTACCTGCAATTACCTGGAGAGGTTGGTGCAGGGCCCACTAGCCTCCTCCCTGCTAGAGGTGGAGCTGAATCCTAGGCTAGGGCTGCAGGCCAATCTGGGTGAAAGAAGCCAGTCTGTACCAGCACGGTGAATTTCAGTCAGCCCTGCTTCCCTCAGGCCGGGGACGGAGTCAAAATGGCAGCTACCAGCCTCTCTCTGACCTGAACAGGCCCAAACCCCAGTTGTTCCTAGGGTTATACTCCAGCAGCCGAACCCAGCAATCGGTAGCTGAAGTGGGTGGCCAACTGTCTCTCCCTCTCCCATTTTTGGGAAACAGAGCCTCCAACTCCAGTCACAAAACAGCTCCCCAGGCAGCTTGTACTGCCAGAGTAGAATGGTCACCAGCCTCTGTAGCGTGGCCTGTATTTTCCTGGAGAGGCGGGTGCAGGTCCCGCCAGGTTCCTCACTGCCAGAGGTGGGGCTGGGGCTTAGGCTACAGCTGCAATCTGATATGGATGGGAAGAAGCTGGTCCCTACCAACACTTTGATTTTCAGTCTGACCCACTTCCCCTCGTGCCAGGGGTGGAGTTAAAATTGTAGCTACCAGCCTCTGACTTGGATAGGTTCAAACTTTAGCTGTTCTTACTATTCAGTAGCTGAAGTTGGTGCCCCACCATCCCCTCCTTCCCCGATTTTGGGAAGTGCCTCCAATTCCAGCAGCAGAATAGCTCCCCAAGGCAGCTTGTGCTGCCAGTGGAGGATGGGCACTGGACTCTGGGGTGTGGAGTGCTCTACTCGAAATCTTCTTTGCAGATGGGCTGTCTCCTCCTTCCATTAGGTGCTTTAGGTAGCTCTGGGTGATTATAACTGCCCTGTAGCAGGAGCTGATTCTAGGAGCTCCTTACTCTGAAACCATCTTGCTGGTTGTCAATGTCCACACTTTTTACAAAATTTTTGGAAGTATTTGTATCTATGAAACCCACATGGCATCTCTAAAGAATTCCACTGACATTAGGCTAAGAGCCTATTATTCAGGACCATGTTTTGACTAGAAAAAAAGGTAGTAAGAACATGAGGGCCTTAAATGAATGTCATAAGAAGAAAAGGAGGACAGCCAATGTAAGATATTGAAAAGACTGCCTGTAACTAAAGATAGAGGATATATCAAATTATAGAAGAAAACACACAGGATTGGGGACCAACCCAAAATGGGATTGATGGGACTGCTATTAAGTAGTTTTGATATGGCTATACAGAAAATGGCACTTCGAAATAGCAATTTGCTCAGTGGGTCTTGGAATAATCAAATTCTGTTCTTGACCAAGCATTTCTTCCCAGGAAGCTCTTGAGGAGAAAATATGTGCAACATAATCCTCTAATTATCCAGGAGTTTGGTCTCAAATATCAGTAGTGAGTTCTACTGAATTAGGCTGGACTCTTTGAACCCTACCTCCTTCACCCGGGTAGGGAGTGGTAGTTGCTGCAGACTTGAATGACAATAGGCTATTTGCTCCACCTACAAATACCAACACCTAGAAGCACAAAGTTTGCATTCTTGCCTCTTCAATCCTACAAAATACTTAATCAAAAATGAGAACATGGCCAAGAAAATGAAAGAAAGAGAAGGTTGGAGAAAATATTTTTTCTTAATCCCTAGAGGCTGCTCTGCCAGGAATCAGACCCAAGGTCCTCTTAAGTCAGTAATGGAATCCTCTGTACAGCTATTTGTGTGCTTCAGATACTGTTTCCTTCATTTATTCAATTTGGTTTGTTTGTTTATTGGCATCTTTATTGTATGTGAGAGATGTGGAGATTAAGTTCTGCATTTTATTTCCTTGGTTAACTGGGTAGAGAAAAAATGAAGAGACCATGCCCATATATGCTGATCTTTCAACGCCTTTGAATTTTCTATCCTTAACAATGATGATTTTATCTATGTCCTCAAAGGTGTAGAGCGTCCCTCCTCCTTAGGTTGTAAATCACTTTGCCCTTGATTCTGTTGAATTTTTTGTATCAATAAGGAAAATAAGGGGAAGAGAAGAGAGGAGAATTAAATCTCCTCAAAAGAAAAATTTAAATCTAGCCATGAAAGCCTGAATACCTTAGCTTAATCCATTAACAGATGAAGAATCTTTTATATAACTCTATACCATTGAAAAAAAATGGCAAAAATTATCATGTTTGACACAAATTAGGCTACTAATACCTATGTTAACTTTAATTTTACATTTTTTTTCTTAGTGGGATATGTTCTACATGTTTCAAATATAAGAACAGATTCTAGATTGTTGGCCAGGAGATACCATTGTATACTCTTGAAAAGTATAGGCAAAACACTTGATAAAATATCTTAGTAAAAGAGAGGAAATTCTGATATTGTCCTCCTTCTACAATTCTTAAGCAACAATATTTATGATAATATACTTTTTATATGACACATGATTGATTATAATAAATTCTCTAGAACAAAAATAGGAAGCAATGCTATTCCAGGCTTAAATGACTACTATAGTATCTTTTCAGGTAGCCTCAGGTCTCCTGGAAAACCATTTATCTCTACCCAAGAAATTTAACTTCCCAAGAAATGGTTATGAAATTCCTATTAAAATGAATAGAAATGTGTTATAAGTACTCAAATTCTAGAGGATATTTTTTATTCCTCAGTTTCCAGTATAGTTTTGAATTAATCAAAGTGATACATACTAATAGCGCAGGTATTTTCTTCATTTAAGATTTGTATAAATAAAGATTAAATTTAAGTATATAAGAAAGAAAAAATAATGGCTTAAACAAAATTAGGTTTTATTTGTCCATTAAATTCAGAAAAAGGCAATGCGAGCCCTCCCAATAGCTCCACAACTTCATAGGCAATGATGCTTCCATCTTCCTGTTCTGCTGTATTTAGGAAAAGACACATTTGGAAGGCTGCTAAAATCCATAGATCATGTCCATAGTCAGGTAGGAAGAATGGAAAGGGAAATGCAAAAGGGAGCACGCCAGATGATTCTGATGGTTTTTAAAAATCTTTTTTGATACCCATGTCCAAGAAAGTCTGCATACAACTTACTGACCAAGACACATGATCTCTCCTAAGTGTCAGGGAGTTTTGGAGATATATATGTGTGTGTGTGTATATATATATATCTAGAGAGAGAGAGAGAGAGAGAGAGAGAGAGAGAGAGAAGTATACACACACACACACAATTTTTAACTGAGTATATTTCCGTAACCCAAAAAGTAAAGATTGTTTAGTAAGAATGGACAACTGGCAGCTTTTTTGACACAGAAAAACATATTTGTTAATCTTTTTGAAATAAGATCTTAAACAAAACCTAAATATTCCTGAGATTTTTCTAATATGCAATATAATTGCTTAAAAGTAATTGGATCCTCAAATTTCACACCTCAATTTGATTTATTTCACTTACTCTACCTTATAAACATGCAATTTTATGGCATTGATGTGTATCTCTTATCTGCCTATTATTTTATTGTTCACTGGGTATATATACCATAGTTTATTTACTCACTATTCTATTCTTGACCAGTTGTGTTCTTTCCAGTGTTTGCTACAATTAAGTACTGTAGTTGCCACCCTTATAAACTCATTAAGAATAATATTTCCTTAGAATTCAAATTGCTTGTCCAAACTGAAAACATTTTTTTAAACGTATTAGTATTAGTATTAGGCTGTACTAACTTGCACTATTGAAGAAAGTGAAAGGACCGTTTCTATACACTATCACTAGCCTTGGGTATTATTCATCTATTTAATCATTGTCTTCAGCTGTGCACTTCCTCAGACATGCCATACCACTTTTCTTCTCCTTCACTCAGTATCCATATTTGCCTCTGTCTGAAACACATTTAACAGTTTGCCCTACCTTGATAGAGCTTGATAGAGCTTCAGTTTACAAATCTTTCTGGAAAAACTTCCTTTAGCTTTCTTTTAACTGAAATGCTAAATAGACCTGTCAGGTGGTGAAGCCATACATTACTTAGATAAGCTTCTGGAAGACAAAAAACAAAAAACAAAAACCATGCATAGAGATCTTCATTTATACAAAGCTGTAATCAGTACACAGGGAAACTCTATGACACTTGTTGACTCTCTGAGTCAGAGATTCTATCCATGAGTAACATTTTTTAGAGGCTTTATATT
Source organism: Cabassous unicinctus (assembly GCA_029593785.1). Classification (NCBI taxonomy): domain Eukaryota; kingdom Metazoa; phylum Chordata; class Mammalia; order Cingulata; family Chlamyphoridae; genus Cabassous; species Cabassous unicinctus. Next base: position 63,380 of record JAQZBX010001864.1, on the reverse strand, counting down.
TTGAGCCCTGGACAACACTTTTCTGTGAAATCAAGTCTTCCATTTCTCCAATACTCTGCTTTAGTGATGGCTACACTGAGATCCCAGAGGCTAAACAGAGGATGTATTCTCAAATGAAAATTAATCACTAACAACAATAAGTTATTAAAGCTTTAGTGTATCAAAATATTTTGTCCTGACTCCAGGTCAAAAATCATAGCTTGATATTAATTTGAGGTCATATCTAAATCAATTAAAACTTAAACCATCAAAAAGATTTCAATGATATAAAAACAAAGTGACTATAATTGAAGCAAGCAGGACATGCAGATGAAACCAAAAATAAGGCTCTAGCTCTGAGAAATAGTAGAATCTGATCTTTTATTACCCTATAAGTAAGAAATGATTTAAGAACTAGGACTTTCTAGGTATGTGGTAGTAGTAGTTATTGTTTTTACACCTCCCCTCATTTTATGGTTTAATTTTTAACTACTTATGTGAAAGGTCCTGTACTAGCTAAATAGATGCAGCAAAACAACATCTCATTGTAACATTGCTGGAAAGTCTTACCCTCATTTCACGCTTAAAGGAGGAAGGAAGGAGAGTGAGGATTTACAGTTACATTTTGAGAACCTCTATTAGATGCCAGTAATTTTGTTGTGTGTGTGTGGGTATAATGTGTGTGTGTGTGTGCATATATATATAAATTACTTATATACACACACATACACACACACACATATATATATATATATAATGTCACAGTAAGTTATAGAAACTGACTTTTACTAAATTCCCATTATGTGCTACAAAATCAACACACAGCTTATAATATTCTGACAATTTTTAGGATATGAATTATTATTGATTTGATATGGGAAGATTGATTGTCAAAGTTATTGAATACTTTGACTAAAATATCTTCCAACTAGTAAGGGGAAGAGTTACTATTCATCAAACTTCAAAGCTTACAAATTTTCCAATAAAATATGGAGTTATTCAGTGACTTGCCCCAAATCATAGGGCAAGTAAGTGGCAGAGCCAGGCTTTGAACTCAGATCTTGACTGAGTGTTCTTTTCAACACCAACAAGTCAAGAGAAGTTTCAAGTAAAATAAACAGGACTAATCTGAAAGATATTTACATCTAGTTATCAGACTGTCCTCACATGTAACTCAAATCACAAATATCTACAAATATTTCTCAGTTTATGTGTGTTCACATAATGTGCATGTTTGTGTATGCGTGCAGTGTTCAAATGAAGTCAAATTCCATTTTTCTTTAAAGCCTTCTTATCAACTTAAAGGAAAACCTCCCTAAAGAGAATGAATGTGAGCGCTATGTGAGGGTTAAATTCACTGGCTAAATTAGAAATCAACATTTTCTACTCCCAAAACCCGTCACTATCCGACTTCCACATATTGGCAAAATGAAGGGTGTCACTAAACGTCAGTATCCATCCATCGTTACTTACAAAATTGATTAAAGCTTATGTCACATAAAGTAGCAACATGTTCTTTTTTCTATGAATTTATGACAAAAGAAATATAAAACTACAAAAAGGGAAATTCATATCGATTATGGTCTGTCTGATATGTTTTCTAAGCATCCAAAATCTTTTGTTCATATAAATAACCATGAAAAAAAATGGGAACTTTATATGATTCTCTTTTAAGTTTTGGGAAATCATAAAGTTTCAGCAAAGTTATTGCTACATATTCAGATAATTTATACAAGATAATCTGGGTTACAATATTATCCTGAGAAACTGGCCAAGTCTTCTTTCTGCCTAGTCAAAAATAAAGGGAAAAAGGACAAAGAGTCCTTTATTGCTTATAATGAGGTTAGTGTAGTCTGTAGCCGTACCTTACAGTGATAACATATTGAATCTCTGAAGGACTATTGGATTGCCCACATAATGGTGCAATGAACATTATTATACTCTGATGGAAACAACTCTCAAATCATAAAAAAAAAAACCATGTATTAAATCGCTCATGTAATGACTGATGCATACTGGACAAACACAAATACATATAAGCATTCTTAAATGCAAATTAATAAAAAATTTAGATTTTAGACTTCAACCTCTTACCCCTGGTGTGATTGTCCTCATACCTCAATTACAGATGGGCCTGGCTTTCATTCAGGACTCTGAGGTGAGAGAAATATCACCTTATGTTAAAATCCCACAACCATGGACTTACCTATCACTGTGAAGAGAATGGCCAGTCTGAAATACCTAGCCATGGCAGGCATATTCTAGGTTGCCCAATCCCGTTTCCTTATTTTTCTTTTTTAATTATTATTATTTTTAAAGAAGCTTTAGATTACATCAATATTACATTAAGAAAAGAAGGGATTCCCATATACCTCACATGCTCCCCCTCCCACAATTTTCCCCATTAAAAACATCTTTCATTAATATGGTACATTTGTTACAATTGATGATCACATATGAAAGCATAGCTACTAACCATGGACTATAGTTTACATTATGGTTTACACTTTGCATTGCACAATTTTATAGGTTTTGACAAAATGTATAATGGTCTGTATCCATCATTTCAATGTCATTCAGAACAATTCCAATGTTCCAAAAATGCCCCATGTTACACTTATTCTTCCTTCTCCCTCCCCTCAGAACTTCTGGTGACCATTGCCTTTATATCAATGTTACAAATTCTTCCATTACTGGTATAGTAATAAGTCTACTTTAGTCCATAGTTCCATTCCCCCCTTATGTTTGTTCATTCTTCAGTCTTGAGGATTTGGGGATGGTGATGTCCACTCTGCTTCTGGTTGCTAGGGGGCTCAGATCCCCTGGGGCAGATGGGAGGAACTGTTTTGCTACAAGTTCTAAATACTCTCTGTTTTGGGGGATGGGCATTGTCCATCATCAACCTTTTGTTAATTCTCCTGTCCGATAAATTGAGGGTAAGTATTAGCTTCAACTCTGCTAACTTTCAGTGCTCAATAACTGGCATATGAACAGCCAGAAGGTTTACGTCTCTGGAACACATATTTAACAGGTATAGTTCTAAGTATAGTTTCAAATAAGAGACAAATAAGAGCCATGTGTAGGAAAATTATAAATGATTCCAACTCTTATACATTGTTTGGATAGGTTACCATATATTCCAAGGTAAGGTCCACTGACAGGGTGCCGAATTCCTGAGATTGTCTGCCCTGCCTATAGTGTCCAGATATCTCTAGAGCCCTCAGTAGCCCTCCTGCTTGTGGCATTATTTACTGCAGCAGTCAGTGAGATCCTCCTATGTCATGGATAAGTGTAACCTCTGGAATGACCTCCTGACTCACTGTGAAATCTCTTAGCCATAAAAACTCTTTTGTATTTAATATTTCGTCCTTTTGGCCAAGGACTTTTTTCAAATGCATCACTAGTTGGTGCTTGGTAATAGTCCCTCAGTTCCAGGGAGATGCATCCCTGGGAGACATGTCCCTCACTGGGAGGAAGGTAGTGAGTTTATATGCTGAGTTTGGCTTAGAGAGAGGAAACATTAAAGCAACAAGGAGGCTTTCAGGAGGTAACTCCTAGGCAGTATATAATACTAGGCTAAGTTTCAATTTCAGAAGAACAAGGTTCATAAGTACAAGCATCAATATATAGGGCCTGGCATATTGGTCTGTCCTCCTCCACTAGGCACTGCCCATGTATACTAGGGATTCTTGCCACTCTACTAGAGAATGTAGCAGGGCTCACATTTCCTTTTAATCCTTAATGCTGTATAATTTTCCTTTATATAACCAGTTTTCAAACCACTATGAATCAATTTCCAGCTATCATCTTCATTCCTTCAGGATCTAAAGATTCCCATACAATGACAGAGATGATCAAATTGAATCACAACTGTATATAATTTATACCAGGATATCTAGATACAGATTTTATTTAGGATATAGCATCTGGAATCTACCTTTCTGAAAATGTGTTACAGAATTTTATGATTAATGAATTTAAAAGCAATTAATCAAAGGAAATGATGAGAAGATTAACATATATAAATAAAATATTTTGATGATATAAATTACATGGCCAAATATATATGTAAGATTTATATAACATATATATACATATAGATATGAATTATGTTTGCAACAGATAGGACAAAAATTATTATTTTCTTTCATATTAAGTGATTTAAAAACCATAAGAAATAACCTGGAAACATGTGAGAAAAGAATAACTCATATAAGAGGAATAAATATAAGCATAAGTTTTAAAGAAAAATATGAGATACTTAAAGTTTTCAATATTAAACATGATAAAATAATTATCATTAACTAAATATCTAAAAATATAATGGTATACTGTGCTGAAGAAATTGTACTAAAATTACTATATTAACATATTACTGTTGGCAGCTTAAAATAGTACAATTTTTTTGGCAAGTTCATGTTTTAAAAACTATTAAAAGCACTAATGCTCATTGACCATTCAGCTCTAAATATAAAATGTTATCATATATTTGATGGTAACCTAAATAAGAGAACACATTAATGCAAAATGGTTCATTGCAGTAATTTTAAAATAGTGAAAGAGTAGAAACAGCCTAAAGGTTCAATGATTAAATAAATCAACTTAATGTAATTTTATGAAGCTGTTCAGAATAATAAATTTAATGATGACATAGCAAAATAGGAACAAGACTAGTAAGTGAAAAATATATAAAAATTATATCAAATCAACTAATGTATTGATTATATACCACTATTGGCATAATCTTTTATTAATTGCAATTAAAAGATGACCTGAACAAAATTACTGATTACCTACTCCTTGGAAGACAACATGCCTTCTCCCCTAATGTGATTTATAGTGGATGAGCATTCTGGTACAGACAGTAAAGAAGGAAACCAACATTCACTATGAAGTGATGATTGCTGAAATTTAAAAAGTTCTTTGGAGCAGTTTCACAAAATTGTTCAAAAAGGAGGTGATATTTAAGCCTAGGCTTTAAAGGCAGACAGGTGAGAGGATGGAGAGGGCTGTCCAGACATATGAGATGAACAGGAGAGAAGCACAAGAGGAAGTAATATATTCAGAAAATGGAAACATTTCATCACAGCTTAATCAAAATGAAATTACAAGATAGGGGGGATGCAATGATACCAGAGGGCACAGGGATATGTGTGTCAAGCTGAGAAAGGTCAACTTCATCGAAAGTATTAGGGAGCTACTAAAGGATTTTGAGTACTTATAAGATTTGCAACCTGGAAACAAAATACTTGCTAATTGAATCCAACAATACATTGAATGAATTATATACCATGATCAAATGGGTTTTATCCCAGGTATGCAAGGAAGGTTCAACATAAGAAAATCAAGCAAAGTAATGTACCACATTAACAAATCAAAGGGGGAAAAAATCACATGATCTTCCCTATTGATGCAGAAAAGGCATTTGATAAAATTAAGCATTCTTTATTGTTAAAAACATTTCAAAAGATATTATAGAAGGAAACTTTCTCAACATGATAAAGGATGTATATGAAAACACCATAACTAACATCATACTAAATAGTGAAATGCTAAAGGCTTTCCCTCTAAGATCTGGAGCAAGACAAATATGCCCACTGTCACCATTCTTAGTTAAGACTGTATTAGAAGTACTTGCTAGAGCACTTAGGCAAGAAAAGGAAACAAAAGGTATCCAAACTGGAAAGAAAAAGTAAAACTTTTACTATTTGAAGATGACATGATCCTATACATAGAAAGTTCCAAAAAACCTACAACAAAGCTCCTAGAGCTGATAAACGAGTTCAGTAAAATGGTGGACTATAAGATCAACATGCAAAAATCAGGAGCATTTCTGTACACTAATAATGAGCAATCTGAGACTGAAATCAAGAAAAAAATGCATTAAAATCGCAACTAAAAGAATCAAATATCTATGAATAAACTTTACTAAAGATGTAAAGGGCTTGTACACAGCAAACTACATGGCATTGCTAAAGGAAATCAAAGAAGACCTAAATAAATGGAAGAATATTCCATGTTCATGGAATGGAAGACTAAATATCATTAGGATGTCTACCCTGCCCAAATTGATTTACAGATTAAACACAATTCCAATAAAAGTTGCAACAGCATTCTTTACAGAACTGGAAAAGACAATTATCAAATTTATTTGGAAGAGTAAGGGGCCTTGAATAGCCAAAAAAAGTCTTGAAAAAGAAAAACAAAATTGGAGGAATTATGCTACTTGACTTTAAAGCATACTACAAATCTACAGTGGTCAAAACTGCATGGTATTGGCACAAAGATAGACATGCTGACCAATGGAACAGAATTTTGAATTCAGATATAGACCCATGCATATATGACCAACTGATTTTAGACATGGCCACCAAGCCCAGTCGACTGGGACAGAATAGTTTCTTCAACAAATGGTGCTGGTAGAACTGGATATCCATATCCAAAATAATGAAAGATTACCACCTCATGCCTTATACAAAAATAAACTCCTGATGGATCAAAGACCTAAATATAAGAGCCAAGACCATAAAGCTCCTTTTTAAAAATTATTACTACTTAGACATTATTTAACAGTGGGGGTATATCTAGAAGAGCTAAGCACACTCTGACAGCATGCTACTGAAAGGCATAGTATCTGTATTGAAGTATGTTAAGACACCTGCAAACTAGTACCTAGGAATGAAGACATACATTTGCAAATATACACATTCTATAGTTGATAAGATAAATGTAAACAGATGCTGTGACTCCTTCCAAACAGAAAATCCTCAAGACTAATAAAGAATAACAATGGGCTCCCTATAATGTGTATGTGCAAAATTAAAGCATGGTAACTGGTATTTACAAAAATGTCAAACCAACAGTTTATATATTGTCAATTACCTTCTAAGAGGTGTCATGAGTATTTTGATGTATGTTTTTAATGGGGAAGGTATTCAGAAGCTAAATTTCAACACTTTAAAATGACACACATAATAGTTAACTGTTTGACCACAGCCTCAAATTTATAAGATAATGTAGGTAAGCATCTATGAGATCTTGTAGTAAGAAATGGTTTCATAAACTTTACACCCAAAGCACAAGCACAAAAGAAAAAAAAAAGATAAATGGGACCTCCTCAAAATTAAAAACGTTTGCACTTCAAAGGAGTTTGTCAAGAAAGTGAAAAGGCAGCCTTCTCAATGGCAGAAAATATTTGGGAACTACTTATCCAACAAGGGTCTAATATCCAGCATATATAAAGGAATCTTACATCTCAATAATAAATAGAGAAGCCATTTGAAAAATGGGCAAGAGAGTTGAATAGGCACTTTTCCAAAGACAAAATGCAAATGGCTAAAAAGCACATGAAAAGATATTCAACACCACTAGCTATGTAGAGAAATGCAAATGAAAACTACAATGAGATACAATCTTATACCTACTAGACTGGCTGCTATTAAAAAACCAGAAAACTACAAATGTTGGAGAGGGAGTGGAGGAATAGAAACACTCAGCCACAGCTAGTGGGAATGTAGAATGGTGCAGGCATTGTGGAGGACGGTTTGGCGGCTCCTCAGGAAGTTAAGCATAGAATGGCCATATGATCTGGCAATCTCCCTAACTAGGAATATACCCAGAAGAACTGAAATCAAGGAAACAATTAGATATATGCACACTAGTGTTCATCACAGCATTCTTCACAATTGCTAAAAGTTGGAAGCAATCCAAGTATCCATCAATGGATGAATGGATAAACAAATTGTGGTATAGGCATACAATATTACTCAGCTGTAAGAAGGAATGAAGTTTTGACACATGATACAACATGGATGAAACTCGAAGATCTTATGTTGAGTGAAGTAATCCAGTCACCAAAGGACAAATACCACATTATGATACTGATATGAACTAAGGCTATTAAGCAGACTCATGGAGGTAAAGTGTGGAAGATAGGTTATCAGGAAATAGAAAGGGAATGGAGAGTGTTGAGCTCATGCTCAATCTGTGAAGAATCTGTGATAAGGTGGATGGTAATGGTTTGGCAGTGGATGGGGGTGATGGTGGTACAGTGGTGTGAGTGTGATTGATGGTGATGGAGTCTGAGTTTGAGTGGGGTTGGTGGAATGGATTGGGCCATTCAAGGAGCTGGGGGGAGGGCTGGAGGAAGGAACAGGTGAACCCTGAGGAGGATGAGGACTATTGTTGAGAATACAATTATGGGAGTGTTCTCTCAGTATCTATGGCAGGGGAGGATCACTGGTGCAGGGTATTAGGATGATGAGATGTGTGGGGAATGGGGCATGACTCTATGGACTATGAATGTGTTCTTGTTGACATAGGGTGTTATCTCAGTGGGTGGAGATATACACAATAACCAACATAAATATTAAACTCCCATCCTGAAGAGTCCTACTACATTCTCAAATAGAGTGGCAAGAATCTCAAGAGTACATAAGCAGTGCCTCATGAAAGGAAAACAGACCAATATGCCAAGCCTACAATATTAATGCTTGTACTTATGATCCGTATTCTTGTAAAATTGAAACTTAGCTTAATAACTATTGCCTAAGAGTTACCTCCTGAAAAACCTCCTTGTTACTCAAATGTGGCCTCTCTCTAAGTAAAACTCAGCAAAAACTCATTACATTGTCCTCCAGCATGGGCCACGACTTCAGGGATGAGCCTCCCTGGCACCAAGGGTGTTATACCAAGCGCCAACCAATTATGCATTTGGAAAAAGACCTAGACCAAAAGGGGAAACATTAAATATAAAAGAATGTTTATGGCTAAGAGATTTCAAAGTGAGTTGGGAGGCTGTTTCAGAAGTTACACTTATACATGTCTCAGGTAGATCTCACTAATTGCCACAGTAAAAAAAGGACCAAACAGGGGTGCTCCTGAGAGCTCTAGAGACATCTGGACACTATAGGCAAGGCACTCATCAGTGGGCCTTACCTTGGAATATATGAAAAACAGTTTCCCTGATGTAACAGAGTTAGAGTCATTATAATTTCCCTATACATGGATCTCCTACCCCTTTTATTTGAACCTACAATTAGCACTATATCTGTTAAATATACATCTCAGAGACTTAAATCTTTATTCTTTTCATACATCATTTGAGCCCTAGATCTCAGCAGAGTTGTGACCAACACCCACTCTCTAGTTCATCGGACTTGCCCAGGAAAACTAACAAAATGATGATAATGGACAACCCCTATCTCAAAAAGCAAAGAGTATATACAACTGCAAGCAAAATAGTTCCTTCCATCTGCCCCATAAGATCTAAACTCTCTCTCATTCTGCAGCAGAGTGGTCATCACCATCCCCAAATCCTCAAGATTGAGAAATGAACAAACATAAGGGGGAATGCAAGAATGACCTAAGTAGACTTAATATTGAAGTAACAGAAGACCGTGTAACATTGATATAAAAATAGTGGTCACCAGAGGTTCGGAGGGGGAGGGGGGGTGGCGGAGGAAGAGTAGGTGGAACATAGGGCATTTTTAGGGCATTAAAATGATACTGCATGATATTGCAATGACAGATACAGGCCATTTACAGTATGCCAAATCCTATAAAACTGTTCAGTGAAAAGTGTAAACCATTAAACTATAGATCTTGGTTAGTAGCAAGGCTTCAATATTTGTTCATCAATTCTAACAAATGTACCAAACTTAATGTAAGAAGTTATTAATAGGGAAAATGTGGGGGGAAGGGGTGGGTTTTATGGGAATCCTCCATACTTTTGATGTGACTTTTATGCAATCAAAAACTTCTCTATAAATAAAGTTTATTATATAGAAAAATGAATGATAAAAGCTAAGAGATTTAATGAAGTACTGATATATGATACAATGTGAATGGACCTCAAAAATGTTATGCTAAGTGAAAGATACCAGACAGAAAATATCACATATTGCACAACTCTGTTGATATGAAATATCCACAATTGGTAAATCCATAGGATTAACTACTATTTAAAAAAAGGAAAATGAGTATTGGATAGGATGTGGGAAGAAAGGAACACTCATTCATTATTGATAGGAGTATAAATGGTGCAGTTGCTGTCGATGACAATTTGGAAGCTGCTTAGAAAGTTAAGTATAGAATTACTATATGACCTGGCAATCCCACATCTAGGTATAAATACCCCCAAAGAATTCAAAGTAGGGACTTCAACAGGTATTTTTACACTGATGTTTATAGTGGCATTATTCACAATTGCCAAAAGATGGAAGCAACCCAAGTGTCCATCAACCAATGATTGGATAAATAAAATGTGGTATATACATACAATGGAATATTATTCAGCCATAAAAAATGTCATCAATACATACGACAACATAGATGAACCTTGAAGATATAATTGTATGAAATAAGCCAGACACAGAAGGACAAATACTGTATCATCTAACTGATATGAAATAATTAGAATAAGAAAAGTCAGAGTCAGGAACTGGAATACAGGTTACCAGGCATTGCTTAAATTATACAGAGTTTTTATTTGGGGTGATGGAAAAGTTTTGGTAATTCATGTTGGTGATGGTACACAACATTGTGAATGTAAATAACAGCACTGAATTATGCATTTGAATGTGGTTTACTGGGGAAATTTTAGTTTGCATATGTTTCAGAAAAAAAAAATTACCTAGGACTGTGCAATGCAAGCAGTAAACCATAAAGTAAACCACAGACTACAGTTAATAGTACAATTATAAAAACGTTCTTTCACCAATTGCAACAAATATACCACACTAATAAAGGTGTTAGTAATAGGGTGGTAAATGGGAACACTATTTTCTGCATTTTTCTGTAAACTTATAAATTTGCTAATAAAAGAGAAAAAATGAATGGCAAAAGGTGAAATAGTTAATGAAGTACTGCTGCATGCTATAATGTAAATGGACCTCAAAAATATTACACTAAGTGAAAGAAGCCAGACGCAAAATGTCACATATTGTACAAATCTGTTTACATGAAATACCATTATAGGTAAATCCACAGAGACAAAAAGCAGATTAGTGGTTGTTAAGGTCTGAGCAAAGGTGGAAAGCAGAGAGACTGCTTAATTGGTACAGGGTTTCCTTTTGGCATGATGCAATGTTTTGGAAATTGATAAAGGTAATGATTGCATTACATTGGGATTACACAAATGCCACTGAACTGTAGTCTTTCAAATGGTTAAGTTTGTGTTATGTGAATTTTACCTCAATAAAAACAAAATGAGTAATACAATGTGGAAAATGTGAATAACTGATTATTTTTTTTCTAGAAAATTGCACATGAAGAGAAAAGAAATAAAAACAGTTTGGTAGGTATGTTGCTTTATGAGTTTGTATTATTTTTTGTGTTTGTTTTGATTTGATTCACTATATAGTTCACATACACAGAAATATGAGTATGATTTTATGCTGAAGGATATGAGTTAATTAAAAGAAGTTTAAAGTCATAGATAAGAAAACAGGTAAGAGACGGAACCAGATCCATGGTGGGAAGAGGGCAGGATCAGATATAAGTTCCTTACTGTGATAGAAAGTTTGAAGAGCGATTTTAAAGTCAAACGATCAGCTCTGAAAATGAGGAGGGATTAGAAAAGAAGGAGGAATAGTATGTTTTTTACACTTCCTCATTTGAAGATATATCTGTTGAATCCTAAATGTCTTGTAAGTATGTAAAAAATTCCAAAGCTCAAAAATAAGACCCAGCTGTGTTAAACACCTTGTTCGGCTGGTGTGTCATAGATCTGAAACTCAGATTTTTACTGTACTAGATTACAATGGCTCTATTATCTCACTATTTACATATACATTTATATAAATGTATGTACTTTTATATATTTATTATATCTGTGTATATGTATATGAATATATATACACAAATATATATGTGTTTAGTTATATATCTACCTTGCAACTTTTTAATCTAACATTTTTATCATTTTAATATCAACTTTATGCTTTAAATTATTATAAATATAAATATATTTATAAAATTATAAATATATTGCTAAACTACAATTTAGAATACATTTTCATTATTTGGTTATGTCTAATGATAAGCACAACATTGGTATGGCATATGTTAACAATAAAATAAATTGTGTTTAACTATAAGGAGTGATGAGGATATGCAAAATTCACAGATGTCATAATGAAAACAGATTACTTTCAATATCATTTTAATAGCAAACTGAATCAATCAAATTATACATCCATTTACATCTGCCAACAATCATTCCTTTAATAGCTTTTCACTAGGTCATTAGAAATGTATTTACTTTTGAGTGCTAATGATGTGCATTTGATGATTATAGTATATGGAAGAAAATTTCAAGGCTCTTTGGCACAGTGAGATGAGAGCTATTATAAAATATGATACAGTACAGCCTAAGGAAATCTGAGTACCAGTAGTGCATTAGGATAAAATTTAAAAAGGCAAGCACTGGTGATATTAAGCTATGATGATGTTTAGAAAATATTCTTTATTAAGCATTAGAATTTAAACATAAAAGCAACTTCAAATCAAAAGCAAAATGCATCTGTTATATGCAAATTATTCCTCACTAGAAAAGACTAATCTCCAAGAGTAGTGAGAAGTGATGACTGGACATGGAGACTGTTGCTTTTAGATTAATTCCCTGTCAATCTATATAAAAATTCATAAGATTTTTATGACTCAAATTCTCAAAGATTCCTCCAGAGTCATGCCATCCTTATTCTCCTACCCTTTCCTAACACTAAGATTATTCTTTTAATTTTTTTTTCACATCATACCTCTTTGCTTTTTCTTACATAAATTTAGTCTCTCCATCAACTCTGCTGCTCTACCCAAAAATCCAACTCATCACTACCAAAGGCCCAAGAGCTGAGTCATAAAAATGAAGATGTCCAATACTTTGTTTTAAATAACCACCTGGGTCCAAAGCTCCAGATTATATTAATAGAAATCTTTATTTTTTGTAGAAGTAAATCAAAAGTACTATTTCACTCCTAACTTTGATACATGAAAAACACAATATGCTATTAAAAAAATGAAATCTTTCTTTGATAGTATTCTAGGACATATATAGATATATCAAAACTTTGAAGATAAATAAGCATAACAAACTGTCCTATATGAATTTAATATATAATAATTACAAACCAATGGGCATGTATTTATTAATGAAATGAAAATTATTAGAGAACATCATTTTATAAAAATAAAAAATCAACTGTTATCGATAACATAATGTAGATATAAATTATGAAGAGTTTTATATGCAAATGGCTAAAATGGAAAGCAAATATCAAAACAGAAAAACTATAATAGAGAAGAATATCTCATCAATTTTAAGATGGGGAAAAAAAGCATAAATATCAGTCAAAGCATAAAAGCCAAAGAGAAAATACCAATAGTGGATGTAATGGCTAGGCTAATGTGTCAACTTGGCCAGGTAATTGTGCCCCGTTCTTTGGTCAAGCAGGCACTGAGCTAATGGTAATACAAGGACATATATTGACTTTAGTCATCAGTGAGTTTACTGCACAGGTGGCTGATTACATCTACAATCAACCAGGGAGATTGCTGTCAGGAATGAGTGACATTTTATCCAATCAGTTGAATGCCTTAAAAGGGGAAGTGATTTCAGTATTCGGAGAGAATTTCCCAGCCACCTTTGGACAGCCAACATCTCCTGGAAACTCATCAAGAACCTTCATTGGATTGTCACTGGATCCCCTGGTTTGCAGCTTGCCTTTGTAATCTGGACTTGTGCATCCCCACATTCACATGAAAGAATTTTATAAAATCTCATACTATTTACAAATATCTCCTGTTGATTTTGTTTCCCTAGAGAACCCTGACTAATACAAGGCGTATTTTACAAAAACTGTGTCAAATTTATGGTAATTTTAAGGCAAACAACAAACTTAGAAAATACTTGGATATCAAAGATAATGGACTACTATGCTAATTTTATGAAGCACTCTTAGTCTTCAATAAGAAACACATTACTACTACAAACTAACAAAAAATATAAATTGCTTGCATGTATTTAAATTTCTCAGAAATAAATATTAATAACATATATAAATGTTTAATTCATGATTTGAAAAGTTGCCATTTTTAATATATCAAATTACCAAATATTTTCAAAATTGTTTAATTATGGAATATTTGTAAGGTGGATTATTTTCCCCACAACCATTAAGCATTATGTACCAAGGGGTTTTACAGTAGAAAACATTCATGCCATAATCTGTAGGGAAAGTTACTCCCATTAGGTCCAGACAAGTCTGACCCCTCCACCAAGGTCCATCCACAGCGGCCCCCAGCTTTGGAATGCTTTGCTCAAAATTTGCACAGTCTCTCTCTAGCAATTGGTAGCCAAAGATCCCAAAAGGTGCCATCTAGGCAGGGCATCCCCAGGCTGGACCTCAGGCCACCTTTTTTCACTTCAGGGAACTCTGATCCTTTAACCTCTCACAGGGAGTCAAACAGATGCATTGGGGGAGCTATGCAGAGGCAGGAGAATATGCCTACGGGAACTTCGTGGTTCTAATAGGGCGGTCTGATGAATCACTAGCCTGATGGAGTCACCAAAGAACTGCTGATATCCTAATTTTGGACTGCCACTCACATCAAGTTCATGGCTCTTGCCTACTAATCCATCACCATCCTTAAGCTTGAGTCAATTCTATGGGACTATGTATAGGCTCTTGCTTACCCATGTTCCCACATCTGTGACACCTCAGAGATCTATAGCACCTGAAGGGAATATGTGAGGCAGCAGACTTCCTGGAACTGTTGTGTGCTCCCCTCTACTTGCAACCCCACGTGCACCACACATGAAAGCACTGAAGCACGGTTAGATGGTCCTCCAGGGCAACATTCCTGAGTGGCTAAATCTGTCTTCTCTGAGGGCTTTACAAAGCCTTGCTCTATAATTAATCATTTCTGATTAATGCAATGGTGAACTTAGGTTTTAACAGCTTGGTCTTAAGCCATTATGGAGAAATAATAACATGCGGGAATGGGACCACTTTTCTCACTCTGACAATGGATTTCTCACCCATCATCCCTGCTGGTGGTAGATGTATAGAAAGCATGGGTGTGGACACCATTCAAAGAGATCACATGTTAAGAATGCAGTGACTGCAGCTCAAAAAGTTACAGAGAAGAACTGGTTGGAAGTTATTCTATGCTCATACAATGAAATTCGAAAGGGTATATCTAACATGATAAAGAAAAAATCATCTTTTACATCTCTCTGTAAATTCTGGATAAGATTTGTCTTTGTGGTCATCAACAACAAAGCAGGTAACGAACTTTGAAAAAGTCATTGGAAGCCAGTATTCATGGATGGCATAATGGATGCTACAGCATCATGAGTAATGATGTCACCAGCATTAAATAAGTGGGGTTAAGGAAATGAAAAGACAAGAAAATCTATATGATGTCAAAACAAACAGGTTCTGAGGAACTAAGAGATTGAGAGTAATAGCACATCTGCCTTTTTCTGGGGATGGGTTACATGAAATTCAAAGGGACAATGCCTTACTTTCAATAAAGAACAGGAAAATATGGTCCTTGGTTCTGAAATGGAAGAAATGGTTCCTGAACACTACAAGTACTTTTCATTTGCACTGATGGGACAATAAATACATAAGTACTTCTTTTATCCCCATTATTCTAAAAATCCCTCAATAAGTCACTATAGCTCATATAGAACCAAGAATTTGTAATCATTTTTTTGAATTAAGTTTTTTATTTAGCCAGGCACTGAGCAAAACATATTTACCCATGTCTCCACACAATTGAAGTCAACCCTGCTAATATGTTGTTTCTGGCCTTTTATGTTAAATTAATATTTCTCAAGCATATGCCATTCACATATTTGCTATTTTTGTTTATCAACTGTATTATTTATTACCTAAATGTTTTTATTTGGCTCACATTTTAATTTTAAAATAGTTGCTTAACATGTAATCTTATTTCATTTTTATAATTTAAAGGCTAGAGTTGCTAACAAAAAAATAGACACATCCCTAAAAATAAACATGGTAGAAACAACGTTACTTTCATCAGGTAGATATAGTCGTCAACATCTGAGCCTGAAGCTTTCCAGTGGTGTGAAAAAAGTTGGTGTCGGTTGTAAAAAACAGATTAACATTAAACTGACATTCTCCTTCACTGTCTCATAGATTTGAAAGAGAATAAAAAGGAGTAAATTTCCACAGTGTGATTCACTGTTAATAAATGTAATCTATGGTGTAACTGTTATACTTTGGAAACCCTTTATTATACAATGTATGTTTATGGGAATAAAAATAACATATTTTCATAAGTTATATCCATTTTCTATATATTTTAAGTGTTTAGGTCTATATATTTAACTCTCAATATCTCCAAAAACAAAGAAAGTCTGAGAAATTGTCAATGCCAAGAGGAGTCTAAGGAGATATGATGACTAAATGTAATATGGTATTCTGGATGGAATCCTAGAAAAGAAAAAGGACATTAGGGAAATAGATTATTAATATATTATTATTGGTTACAAAATTAATTATAACAAATGTACATACTAATAGAAATTGTTAAAAATAGAAGAAATTGGGTTTGGGGTGTATGGGAACTATCTAGTCTATCTTCATATTTTTCTGTAAATCTAAAACTATTCTAAAATAAAAAGATTATTAAAAATTATTTACAAATAAAAAACTACAAGTTGAAAATGAAAAAAAACATAAATGGGATTCACATCTGCTGCTTCTAAGTTTCTTCATAGAGAAATTAAAGATATGATCAGACCTGTGTATGTTGAAGATTTTAATGGAAAACCAAATGAATGCTCTATATGCAAAATATTAGGAAAACCTTAAAGTACCATTTATATGTTGGCTGTTATATAATAAAACTGTTGTGATAAGGGAAAGGATCAGGGGTTGTAAACTCAGAAAAAAACTTGGACTCAAATTCCAGCTCTTTTTACATGGAATTTGAGGCACTAACTTTTCTCTCTCAACTTCAAATTTCCCATCTCTAAAATGGGGCTAATTCCATCTACCTCATAGATGAAATCTTAAAGCGCATTGAACAAAAAATAGATGTTCAGTAAATGTTAGTAGGCATCCTTATTTGGGGGTATGGCCACACAATATATGGGGTGCCCAAATAAACTAATTTCTTTTATGTAGAATCCTTTAATGTAGGATCCAGGTCATTTTCAAAAAGTAATTTTTGGACCTACAATGTTCACAGTAAATATAAGTATAGATTAATAACAAAGATGCCTCAATTCCCCTAGAAATATGCTATAAAATAAATTGATCAGAACCAGAAAGCCACCTTGATTTTAAACATTACTCTTTTGGTACTCATACTTTTTACTGAGTAAAGTTGAATAAAAATTAAAATATCCAATATTGCCTAATGTAAACTGATGGCTTAAAATATATTTGATAATCCCTACAAATCCTTGCAACCTGCTATTTAATTTTAGATTTATCAGGTTATTAAAACTATCTGTTAGTAAATTAATCTCTTCCTCACCCCACACCAATTTTAATTAGAATTTAATTAGAAACGTATTTGTTCATGTGCATCCACACCTGTGCTGTTATCCCACATGTCTGTACCTGAAATCTGCACAAAGTGCCCATTTTAACAATATTCATATAATGGGAAGCATTGAATTTATTTCTTGAAGTGTGAAACCTAACACATTATTCAAAATCTATAGGGCTTTATTTTATCCAACATTTATAAAAGATATTTACATGGTAACCATGCTTTATTAGTTGCTATTTGTCTTCTAGATAGGCAACTGCTTTGGAGATTAGTGAGATTGAGCACTGATAATAATAGATACAATAAGGCTGAGATTGGGTAATGAAAGTATCAAGAATATCAGCGAGAATAGAGAAAAGTAGAGCAATAGGACAATTAGAATTGTAGAGTTGGAACTCAACAGCCTTAAAGAAGTTAAGAGAGTCATGTTTATAGTAACAAAAAGACAGCACCACTTTTTAAAATTATATTTTTATTTATTTTTAAAAGAGACTTAGATTACATAAAATGCTACATACAAAAATATAAGGAATCCCATATGCCCTACTCCCCACACCTCTCACTTTTCACCACATTAACAACTTCTTTCATTAGTGTGGTACATTCATTGCAATTATATGGGGGCATTTTCAGGACTTGGAATTGCCTTAATGACACTGCAACGACAGATATAGGCCATTATATATCCTGCCATACCTACGGAATTGAGTGGGAGAGAGTGTAAACTACAATGTCAAGTATAATCCATGCTTAGTGGCAATGCTCCAAAATGTGTTCATCAATTGCAATGAATGTAGTACCCCTCTTGATGGAGGTAGGGGGGGCATCCTTTCAATGGAGAATCTTTAAGGTTCATATAAGAAAGCATTTTCTATATCCTGTGGGCTACACAATACACAAAAATTATAATATTTTTGGACAAGTGAAACATAAATATTAATGAAGAGTGAAACATGAAGAGTAGGGACCAGGTCATTACAACTTGTGTTCTGGGAAATATCACATAGAAATATCTTCCTCTTCTAGAAGACCTAGTAGGACATGAAACTTAATTTCACTGCTATGTGATAAATGTCTGATTCACACACACCAGACTGAAAAGATAGAAGATGAGATATCAGCTTAGGAAATCAGAATTAATCTTTAAAAGGACTCATACCTAAAAGCACACTGGGATAAAAATTTATAGCATGATTTTCAACCCAAAAAGTATTTGGTAGGATTAAGTCTCAATGCAAAAGTCTAAACAGACACAACATACACATGGGAATACTCAGAAGCTGGGAGTCAGAGAAGAAAAGTAGAAAAAAAAACAAAAAGGAAAAGAAAAGGAAAATATATATATGCCATTTCTAATAAGTACTAGCATTTTTCTAGATATCATGTTACTACTTTTTCAAGTTGTAATATTTTATATTACATGCCAGACATTTTCCTACAGTAACTAATACTAGGTAAAAATAACAAAACAGGAAAAGATTGTGTGATTGTTTTGAAAGCAGCATTTAAGGAATCTAAATAAATTGTAACATAAATGTCTGGAAAAAGAAAAATCAAAGTAGAAAAAAATAGACATAACAGCATTAGAGCAAAGAGAGTCAAATTCTTAAAGTATGTGCTAAAAATGAAAAGGGGTGACTTCATAGTGTTCTGGTCATTTTTCCCACAATCTACTGAAATCTCATGCTTCAAAGTCTTAGAAAATTCAACAGCAAGACTGTCAAGTTCCAGAGCAGTTTTCTTCTATGGCAGTTTCACCATGCTATGTAATTCTTTATTTAAAGTTTCAAAAACCAAATATATTATATATCCTTCTAATGATAAGTGTCCAAACAATAGATCCTTTAAAATCATAATTCATTTCTTTACTGACACCATATTACTTTTTCTCTTGCACATTGCTGGGTGTCCAATGGTGGCTTTTCATTTTTACGTACCCTTTCAATCTTTAGAGGCTCAGGATAAGGCAGTGAAAGAAGACATAGGTCTTGTCCCCATGGAGATTGCAAGTTAATAAACAGATTATGTTTGCTTTGACTTAAATGCCATTAACTATTTATTTCACATGAAATACTCAATTCTGATTTAGTTATAATTTTATAAATATATTCTAGGCTATTAAGGTGAATATAGAAAAACTCAGTCATAAAATATACATTCATAGTAATTTATATATTATATATATTTCAACTAATGATATGTAAATAAATTATAACATATTATATTTATTATAATACAATGTTTTAAATATATAATGTATATAACATATACATACAGAATATAATTTTAAAAGCTGCAAGTGAAATTCCTTTCAAGCAATCTTTTATTTTTAATGCAGAGAATTTTATGACCTTAAATATTTCTACTTTAATCTTATTGTGGGGGACTTCACATCAAAATAAATATTTTCCCCTTTCAATCTACATTAGCAATGCTACCAAGTACCTTTTGACTTTATAAAAAAGACAAAACTCTCCTACATATTCCTTTCTGCATGAAATTCTCAACACTCAACCCATCATTTTTAAACTATTTATTACTTCATACCAAACCTTGTTTCTGGGATAAAATGACATCTAAATTATTTAATGTCTAAACCACAAGTTCTTCAAGTTTGATAATTTATTTACTATATTTGTATATTAATTTTATTCCTTATTTATGAGAATTTTACCCCTTCAGCATGTCTTTTGATGCCATCTTCCAACTCTTTTTTACTCCTCCAATATTTAATTAGATATATACTTCATCGTAAATTTTGCTACTTTGGCAGAATTGAATCCTTTTTTTGTTCATTATTTAAAAGTTTATCCACTTATACCTTTTGACTTCTTTGTGGATTCTGTCAAGTTATCTTTCCTGAGACAGATCTATTGTGTTTGGTTTACTGTTGTCAAATCGTCATCAATTCCATCTCAGTATAAGGTCACCTCCACTTCATGACGAGAAGCCAAAATCTACATTTAAAAATCCATTTCCGAATTTTCTGGGTTTGATTATTCCAATAGCGGGTACTTTTGTGAGATTTGTAAATCTAAAGAAAAGTCATTATTTCAATATTCATCCAAGGTGGATGCACAAACACATGGACAGATGTGAGACTCAAGGCTTCTTATCAAGTTCATTGAGTTCTTGCTGCTTCTTTCATGACAGCTTGGAAAGTAACTATAGAACATTTCCATAATCTATTTGCTGTTATGTGTTGTTTTCTCTGATTTCATACAGAGAATATTTTCACATATCTATCTAGGAAGAAACTCAACTTACTCCTTTCCACTTTTGAGTTATTGTATCTGCAATATTCATTATATTAAGACTTTTCCTGAATATCTTCTATGTTGTCCAGCTATATAAAAATGAATTATACATTCTCAAAAAATACATGCACAAATATGGACAGACGGATGATGGATGGATGGATGGATGGATGGATGGATGGATGGGCGGACGGACGGACAGACGGATGGATGGATGGATGGATGGACAGACAGACAAAGGAGAGGGGGAGAGAACCATGAGCGGTGTTCCAAACAGGGAGTGGGAGAGGGGGAAGAGAGGGAGTATATGTTGCTTCGTGGTGCGTGTGGCCCTCCCCAAAGAAACACTTTATCACTAACTTTATTTAAATTA
Source organism: Cabassous unicinctus (assembly GCA_029593785.1). Lineage (NCBI taxonomy): Eukaryota > Metazoa > Chordata > Mammalia > Cingulata > Chlamyphoridae > Cabassous > Cabassous unicinctus. The sequence goes on along the minus strand of JAQZBX010001864.1, from coordinate 42,236 downwards.
ACACTATATGGTGAGAATTAAAAAGCAGACTGAATTTTAGTCAGATTTGTCATTTTAGTCCTCTACAGACAATACATTCCCTTATTACTTGCAGCCAAAGTGATCTGCTCCCAACATCTTGATACACTACTAGATGGGATATTTAAAAATACTTGCAATATAAGTCATGATGAAGATATGAATCAGAAATGGAAATAGAGTAAAACAAGGAGTAGGAGATTCTGTTTAATAGGGCCAAAGAGGGCTTCAGAGAAGAGGTGATATTTCAAGATTTTGCAATTTGCAAATTGATAATCACAAATACTTAAGTTGCTTTTTTATGAATAATACACAGTACTTTCTCATTACAAAGCCAGTCAATTCATGTATTTTTTTTACCCAGTTTCTATATGCTCAAAACTTTGAAAGATATATAGTCATGGCCCTGTCTCCCATTTATGCATGAATACATGCCTGGGGTTTCAAAGGAACCTAAAATTTAAAAAAAAAAAAAGAATCAAGCAACCAAACAAAATGTGATGGGATTATTTCTGAAATTAAAAATGGAAGGACTCCAATTTCTCTGCTTTCATATTTTAGGTGATACGCAATTAAGCTTATTTATTCAAGCTAGCCTTTTGCTTATTTCTTATTTTTCCATGATTATAGTACATAACCCATATTTTGATAGTAATTTATGATTATAATGGCATTTGTACAGTATTACAGACACACTAGAACCTTTATCACTGTAGAAAGAAGTTACTTATTCAGGGCAATTTCCTAAGGTGTGAAACTTTCTCCATAAGCCGGAGTAATTTTCCATTTAATTTGGAATTTTCTGGAAGATTGGCTCCCAAATTCAAGGTTTTCCAATTGATTTCAGTTCCATTTATGTCCAGAAGATTTTCATAGGATATTGGTTTCCTGCAGTGGTGCTGGGTTTTGAATTACAGATCCACGTACACTGCACTCTAAGCACACTGCAGTCCTCTCAGCTACTCTTTCTATTCAGTGTCCTGATTCTTAGAAGTGTTGAGTAATTCACATGATGTCTTCACACATAGAAAACAATAGTCTGAAAAGAATATCAATGTAGTAAAAAGACACAGAAAGACTTTTGTTAAAGGATTTAATACATTTTAAGAACATGGAAAATACAGACATTCTAAAGAAGAAGATACATGTCATCAATAAAATATCTTCCTTAGGCAATATTTTAAAAATATTTTGTCAGTAAATTCTTGTTTTAATTATATATGCAACTATGCATACATATATTATATATCTAAAGGATCCTGTACAGAGACCCACATATTTAACATAAGTCTTTTGTACAGTTAGAGTATAAACATTGAGTATTTTCATCAGTTTAAAAAATTATACTTCAGGGAGGCCTTGCTGCTCTCACATCAAATTAAACTTGTCACAAGTCCTTTCTACTTCTGATATTAAAAGATGCAATGAACTATGGGAGAAAGGGAGATTGTGCTATGTCTCCCCAAAATCCATATACTACCATAAGGAATAAGAAGTTATACAAATAATTTTATGTTGCTTTATTTCCCTTTTTTTGTTTTATTTGTACTTATTCTGTCATATCAAAGTTGGGCTCATTTCTTTAAGAAACTTGTGGTTTTTAATCTCAAATAGGAACATGATTAAAGGTACATAAAACATGGTATAAAATGTAAAATTAAATACAATTCTTAATTAAAAATTAACAAATGATATGAACAAATTTCAAGAGATGAAATATTAACAACCATATAAAAATTTAGAGAATTGTTGAGTATTGGGGAAGATTGTGAAATAGCAATTTTATAAACTTCAGTGTAAATATGAATTAGCATAACCTTCTAATTAACTTTAATACGATATATATTATAAGCATTTTAAATAGCTCCATCCTTACACTGCAATTCTGTTTTAGAAAATTATCTCAACACACTAATCAGTAATGCACAAAGAGATTTATTTTATAAGAATGAACACCAAATTATTATGTATAATAGAAAAATATATGCAGTTAAATGAAGTATTGTGCATTCAATCAAAGTAATATTCTATTATAGTTAAGAACAGTGACTGCAAATATATTAAAGTATTTAATAATGTGGAGTTTGTTGCAGTCTGTTAAATGAAAGTAGAAATGCAGAAATGTATGGATGATATGACCACAATTATATATGTACGGTTAAAAAAAAACATAAAAGCACAAGGCATGTCAATAAAATGCTTGCTCTGAGTAGTGGGCCTACAAACAATACTTGTTTAAATTATTTGTGCTTTGCTTAACTTTATGTAACTCACATAAATAATACTTTAATAAGCAAATGGCGGCAATAATAGCTCAACAGTATTGTTAAACCCATAAAAAAATAGCAGCAAAAGTAAATAAATGAGAGCGCCAGGATTATCTTTTAGGAAAACATACTGTAGGAAAGAAAAAAAGATATCCTAATTTGGGCCTCACATATAAAATTCCTTCTATTAAGTTTTATTCAAATGAAGGCAGCTGCTTAAGAGCTGTGGTGGTTAATTTCATGTGCTACCTTGGCTAGGTTATGGTGTCCAGTTGTTTGGTGAAGGAAGCACTGGCCTGATTGTTACTGTGAGGGCATTTCATAGATGGATTAATATCTTTATGCAGTTATTGCATCTATAGCAGATTGTATCTACAATCAATAAAGGAGATTGGCTTCAGCAATGAGGGGAGTCTCCTCATCCAATCATTTGGAGATCTTAAAGCTAGAACTGAGGTTTTCAAAAGTCAGAAAGAATTTCTGCCTGGTGGAGGCAGTTCATGGTGGTTCCGGGGTTTCCAGCATTTTTCTGGGTTGTAGTCCTGAACCCGGCTGAAGTGGAGGCAGCAGAGCTTGAGATTCTTCCTGGTGTGAAATGACTGAGTACAAACTGGTGATGGTTGGAGCAGGTGGTATTGGGAAAAGTGCACTGACAAGTCAGCTAATTCAGAACCACTTTGTAGATGAGTATGATCCCACCATAGAGGATTCTTATGGAAAACAGGTGGTTATAGATGGTGAAATCCGTCTTCTGGACATACTGGAGACAGCCAGACAAGAGGAGTACAGTGCGATGAGAGACCAATACATGAGGACAGGTGAAGGTTTCCTTTGTGTGTTTGCCATCAATAATAGCAAATCATTCTCAGATAGTCAAGATTCAGATGATGTACCTATGGTGCTGGTAGGAAACAAGCGAGATTTGCCAACAAGGACAGGTGACACAAAACAAGCTCATGAACTGGCCAGGAGTTATGGGATTCACTGACTGAAACCTCAGCCAAGACAAGACAGGGTGTTGAAGATCCCTTTTACACACTGGTAAGAGAAATACGTCAGTACCGAATGAAAAAACTCAACAGTAGTCATGATGGGACTCAAGGCTGTATGGGGTTGCCATGAGTGGTAATGTAACAAGATACTTATAAATTCTGTCATGAGAAAAGAGCCACTTTCCAGCTGTACTGACGCCTGCTTCTGACTTCCCTGAAGAAGTATCCCTGTTGCTATCTTCAGTCTCACAGAGAAGTTCCTGCTACTTCCCCAACTCTCAGTAGATGAGTACAATATTCTCTATTTGAGAAGTTCTCAGAATAACTACCTCCTCATTCGGTTGTCTGACCAGAGAAATGCACCTCTTGTTATTTCCCAGTATTTTTCTGTCCTGGGTGTTCCTCCTTTCCCCAACCCCACCCCAAATTTTTCATCTGAAAAGCAAGTCATGCTCTGAAACAGAGAAGCAAACTGTAGACTTGAAATTCTGTTGAAAACAGTGTCTTGAACTCTAAAGTAGCAACTGCTGGTGACTTTTTTTACTTTTTACTGTTGAACTTGGAACTATGTTGGTTTTTGGAGAAATGCCATAAATTATTGTTTTGCAAAGAATATAGTTAATGTAGCTGTTTGGTTTTATTTGTAATATTGTCAGCTACTTTCCCTAAACTGGCTTCTGCTCTGTATTCATAAATACGAAAGTGAATGCTGACTTTTGAGTCTATTCTAGTCTTCTCAACTTTCATGTAATTAAATCCAGTTTTCACAGTGAAGTGCCTTTTTCCTAGAAAACTTCTTTTACAATAGACTCCCTTTCCCATACTTCATGGAGTCAATGTTTCAAAAACCATTATGAAAATGAATGTCTGAGATATATTTACGATCAGTCTGTCCTTTGAGGGAAAGATACATCTATATGGTAGCAGATAACATTTCTTACATGTATTACGTTGAGCCTGTTTTGGGGCTCTCCAAAGAGAAGGTTGAAACTGAAAACAGTTATGAATAATTTTACTTCATTTTTACCTAATCTTCACATTTTGGGTAGGTTACTACCTATAAAATGTACATTGTTTCTTCTAGTTTACTGATAAACTTATGTTAGATGAACTTCCACTCATTTAAATTTGGGTCACACCAGAGAGCTCTGCATTTGCAGGTGTTCAGATCATCGTAAAAATTTGGGTGCAGTTTTATAATAGCTGTGATCAATTATTTTCAACCTGTAAAGCAGTGTATTAACAGACAAACTAAATTTTCACTGTATATCATGATATCTTGATGATGCATATAACTATTGCCCTCAATCTCCTTCTCATCCCATCCTGTGTCCCTCAACCCACATCAACGGGTATTTGATTCATTATTTAAGTTGACTAAAGTATGGTGCTAATGAACCAGGGTCATAGTTTCAAAACTTGAGCCAGCCAGTTAGCATCACAGAGAGAAATTCTTCCACAGTAGCACATTGCTCCAGTAATTCCAGCTAGTAGTCTTGCCAGATGCATTCTATTGGCCCTGCAAGGAAAGAGGCCAGTTACCACAAATACTCCATGATTTGGTATACTAAGGAGGGTCAGTCTAGAATTCTTTATGAATAAAGTATTTAGACTATTTTTTAGCCACATAAAAATGAATTTAAGTCAATAGTTTTTCTCATTAAATATTTTTTTGAGAATGATGATGCCTCAAATCAAAACTAAAAATTTTTTCTTTATAATGTTCAATGAAGGATTTAAAGGAGGATTTTGATTAATTAGTCCATGCATACCAGATAACCAGAGCTAATAAGTTTGTTGAAAATAAGTAGTCTTTGAATTGAAATTGCTGTTTGAGAAAGGAATGGAAAATCAGTAATAGACTTGGATAACTTTTGATAAAAGAATAATTCCAAAATGGCCACTCTCTGTTCTGGTCTTCTAATTCTAAATTCTTACTGAGATCTTCCATCTTCTAGTGTGAATCCTCATTTGTTAAGCAAACTCCACATTACCTTGATATGATTTCAGAAGGGGGGAAGAAACATACTATGTCCACAGTATAATAAACCCAGGGGGTTGTGCTCTTTAGTGCTGATTCTGGGAGCTTTCACAGTACTGCCATCACCTGTGAACAGAAGCTCTCTCCTTTGCTTCTCCTCCTTTCGGACATTGCTCTGATGGTTGGCTTATCAACTCAACCAACCTTTTTTTTAAGTGTCCATCTGACTGGTAGCTTGACTCCTCCTAAAAAGTCTATTAAATTTAATGTCAAATTAGGAAGAAAGAGATAGTTCCTCATCTCAGGTTCTTGTGTCCATATCTCCTTATGGCTTTCTCAAGTATGCTGTAAGCACAGAAGTTATCTAAACAGGGCCAAAATTCAGACTTGAACATGTTCTTTTATTATCATCTTAAGAAGTTGAACTTAGGTTTGAGTTTTGGCACAATAGGGTGACAAAACTACAGTTCCAAAAAGAGCTGAATAACTTGTCAGTGTGGCACAAGAAGTGATCTTTTTAGACTATGTTTGTAATCGCTGAAAATAATTTTAGGTTACCCCAAAACCTGAAATTCTCCTTCCCAAAGTTAAGTGCCTGGCCAGCTGTTATAAATTACGTATTCCCTTATGTGTGTTTTTATTTTTAAGGTTGCAAGTTAAAGAGTGAAAATAAGATGTTCTGTCTATCTAAAGACTACCATGACTAATCTGTAAACGAATCTGTCAAGTGCTGTATTTGTGCAAAGCTTTCTTTAGAATGTTAACTTGGTAATAAAATAACATATTTATGACAGTTAGCACTTTAGGAGTGTAATAGGGAAAATTAATCACAATTTTATTTTAGTGGGCCCCATAATCTTTCAGCATCCATAAACTGCTGTGAATTTTTTGTCTCGACTTGAAAGCAAGTACAGAGAAACATTTTAAAGAGAAATTATTTTCCATTCTATACTTTGTGAGCATAATCATATTTTGTTTCACCTTCACAGTCATGAATACATTAGCTAGCAGCTACAACAGAAAACCAAAAAAATGGTGTATTTCTGCTTCTTGTAATTCATCTTTGCTAATAAATTACATGAAGCAAGAATATAATTAAGGAAAATATTTTATTTGGGCAGTTGCTATAAACAAGAGACTATAATTCTTGTACATTATTTTTCATCTTTGCTAAGTTTCTTTAAACAGTCTAACATACCACAATATTATTTTAAGATATTTTGTTTGCCCTAAGAATTGTTTTAAAAGTGTTCTCGTTATCAGAGTAGTTGTAGAGATATTTCAAAGTATAACATGATTTTTTAAATATACTTTTTAAATTTTTTAAAAGAAACTTAGATCACATAGTTACACAAAATATAGGGGATTCCCATATGCCCCGCTCTCTAGCCCTCATACATTTTTCCGCATCAACAACATCCATCACTATTGTGGTACATTTGTCACAATTGACGAACACTTATTGGAGCATTGCCACTAAGCAATGATTATACTTTACATTGTAGTTTACACTCTCTCCCACACATTTTTGAAATAAAAAATACAAAATTGAAGAAGTAATTTATGAATTCTATTCTGGAGGGGAAGGAGGCTCTCAGTTGAAGTTGTATGACTTTTATATTTCTGTGCCATCAAATGTAGGTAAAAATATCAGTTGTGCAATTCTGCTGTTTTAATGGGAACAATTGCCCTCCTTGGCCCTACATAAAAGGGCTGATATTTTAGGTTGACTATTTTATTGTAAATCCATTCTGAACTTTTAAAATTTAGTTGAATATTTTTCTTGTTAAATTTCTAGAAAATAAAAACAGGAAGTTCTTTGCTTACTCATTATAAAAAGCAGTTGGAACGTGGTTTAAATGCATGTGTGCATGTGTGTGAATGTGATATTTGTGTGCAATTTCAACTTTAATTAGAAAAACCAGAAACAGTATTTCTCATGTATGTCATAGGTGCACTTAAAATGCTATTATTTCTCTCAGTTACATAGCTAGCACATACTATTTAGTGGCAGCCTTGAATTTGAAAGGCTCCTTTCCTGTTACTTATTCTATAAAGTATAATATCCTGCCTCACCCTAAAATTGAATAGTTTGTAAACCATCTGAGACTGTGAAATATTTCTACATTTTGCCTATTATTTTAGAACAGAACTGTCCAAGAGAAATATAAAGTGAGCCACATATGTAATTGTGTTAGTCACATTGAAAAGTAAAAATATATGGAAATTATTTCTACAGGTAATCAAATTGAAATATATTAATGACTGTTTATATTTTTAAATTCTTAGTATTCAAAATATGATATATATTTTATAGTTACAGCACATCTTAATTTGAATGCTATATTTTCAACGGTTAGGATAAAATGTATTCTCACCAAACAAAGGCATTTCAAACAAACAATTAAGATGTGTTTATCATTAAAATTAAATTAAATATTTTAGCTCATCAATTCAGTTAGCCACATATCAAGGATTCAGTAGCCAATGTGGCTACCACCTACTACATTTAACAGGGCACATGTAGAAACTAAAGTGGTATTAAAACTCATAGAGCCAAAACAATTTAAACACAGCCATCAGGTTTGTAATTTTTAAAGGAATTACTTGAAATATTCCATTGAGTTTCTATTAGAAAATCATTATTCAGCACAGAAAAGAGCAGTGATATTCAATTGTAAATTTGCTATCTATGTTACATTTTCTCTTATGCTTTCCTGATCATATGTTTTAAATTATAGCTGCATTGATGGTCATATTTTTCTTCTTTTATTTTCTTAAGGAAGTGTTCAGATAAAATTTTGAAGTTAAAATTTATATAGTGACATGGAACCTTCAAACAAATTAGCTAACTGTCCTACTTTAGGAAATCCAGCTTAGTTCCTAGAGCTGAAACCAAAATAGAAACAACATTATGAGAAAATGGAGCATAGAGAGATAGATTATATGACCATACCTAAACTACATAATTTTTCTCATGATTTCAATGACAGTTCAGAATAGCAGACATATATTTCAGTAGACTGAGTAATACTATTACATAGTGGGTTTTATATGAATTACTGGAAGCATTACCTAAACTTGCTTTATTGCTAAAATTTCAGTTTTATATCAGAATTGGATGAAATGGTCAATATGTAAAAGGAAACACTGCAATTCTGGCATTTCTTTATAGACAATATGATACACTCTTTGTTTTCATGTTACAAGGTGTAAGTGTGAAGAAAGATGAGGCAAATATCGAGCATAAGTGTCTCTTTAATTATGAAGATTGGCTTTCTACAGCATTTATTTACTAGGTATCTATTCCAATCTTAACTATTCCTTTCTATGAGAAAACACTTCAATATTGTTTCTTCCTTCCATAATGGTAGAGTATGTGTGTTTTAAGAAGCTTAGAATACATAAATGATACAGCAAAAATATTGGGGTATTCCCCTCTATCCCACTCCCCCACACACTTTCCCACAGTAACAACATCTTTCATTAGTGTGGTACATTTGTTACAAATGATCACATATTGAAGCAGTGCTACTAACCATGGACTATAGTTTACATTATAGTTTACACTTTGCCCCACACAATTGCATAGGTTTTGAAAAATGTATAATGGCCTGTATCCATCATTACAATGTCATGCAGGACAATTCCAATGTCCCCAAAATGCCCCCATGTTACACCTATTCTTTCTTCCTACACTCAGAACCTTGGTGGCCACTGCCTCTATATCAATGATATAAGTTCTTCCATTGCTAGAATTACAATAAGTCTACTTTAGTCCATAGTTCCATTCCCCCCTTATGTTTGTTCATTCCTCAGTCTTGAAGATTTTGGGATAGTAATGCCCACTCTGTTTTTGATTGAGAGGGGGCTTAGATCCCATGGAGCAGATGGATGGAACTGTCTTGCTTGCAGTTGTAGATACTCTGTTTTTTAGGGGGTGGGGTTGTCCATCATCACCCTTTTGTTAGTTGTCCTGGACTGGAGAGTAGGTGTTGCAACTCTACTGAGATTCAGGGCTCTACCAGCATATGAACAGAATGAAGATTTAAGTCTCTGGGACATATATTTAACAAGTATGGCGCTAATTATAGGTTCAAATAAAAGGGGCATAAGAGCCAGATGTAGGGAAATTATATATGAGTCTAACTCTTTTACCTTGGGGGCATATATCCCAAGGTAAAGTCCCACTGACAGAGTGCCAATTCCTGAGATTGTCTGCCCTGCCTTAGGGTCTAGATGTCTCTAGAGCCCTCAGGAGCCCTGCTGTCTGAGGTACTGTTTACTTTGGCAGTCAATGAGATCCTGCTAAGACATGCATAAGCATAACCTCTGGAATGACCTCCTGACTCTCTTTGAAATCCTTAGCCACAAAAACTCATTTGTATTTAATATTTACTCCTTTTGGTCAAGGTCTTTTTCCAGCTACATCACTAGTCAGCACTTGTTAGTAATCCCTCAGTGCCAGGGAGGCTCATCCCCAGAAGTCATGTCCCATACTGGGGGAAGGTAATACATTTATATGTTGAATTTGGCTTACACAATGGTAGAGTCTTAATGTCACTTATCACAATATTTTAAACTATGCATACATCTATATTCTACCTATGCTAGTGAAGTTAAACTGTTTCTGGAAAGTTTAGTCTTCATTTAAAATATATATTTCACTTTATTGCAGCTACACAGAATTGGGTTGTGGCCTTTGTATTAATTCAGTGAATCTTTAATGAGCACCAACTATGTCAGATACAGAACTGACAAAAATAAGTAATTCTTGGTCCCTACCCTTCATCTGGTAAATTATTGGGAAAACAAAGTCAGCTTGTCAAAAGACAGACAAAACCTACCTTCAGATTCCTTAGAGGAAGGTATTTTAGCAATAGAGGTAATAAGACTTTGGATAAATGGTCTGTCTTTGTTGTATTGCAAAACTCACCAAAATTAAATAAAGACCATAATTACAAGCACATGTGTATCTAAAATGTGAGAAGAATTATTAATTGACATATTTTCTTTATATATCATTCTGTAAGACTGATAAAACCTCAATATTTGAAAATTACACTGCTTGGAAAGACCTAAGAATGTAGGAAACCACACACATATACTATTGCTGCTTGTTTTCCTCTTCCTTTTTTTTTTTTTTTTTTTAATGTTAAACCCATTATAATATGAGGCCTACCAATTTGATCTGGAACTCAGGTCTCCAGACCCATCCTCAAACCTGTGTCCCCCAAAATGGCATATCTTTGTTATTAAATAGCTTAATCAATCATGTGTGCCTTCATGTTCAAAGATATAACCAGGAAATTGAATATGTTACATTGGTATCCAAAAATATCATTATGCCGTTCTTTTCAAAATGCAGTCATTAAAATTTTTAAAGACTTAATTACATGGAGTTAGATTGTGACTTCTTTTTGTCCATGTTTTAAGGTTCTGTTGAAAAGAAAACCTTTGTTTTTTAGAAACATGGCAGCGTAGATATTATAATACCTCCTTCCCTCCTAAACTTAGAGGCATCTCTATAGTGACAAAGATTTCTTTGCTAGTTAACCAAAAAACTATTTTAAATCTAATATTCCTGTCATCCCTTTCATACAATCATAAGGTGAAAATTATCAAAGGTCCACAAAAGTTCAGTTTTATGCCATGGCTTCATTAAATTTAAAATCCTAAAAAAATAAGTTTTATTTCACTATGAAGGAAAGTGTGACTATGTATAGCAGAAAGTTACTTGAGTATGAAAACACTCAAACTTCTTAGCTGTTTGCTTTTGTTATAAAATATGCCATCTGTCCTTCTCTATAATGGAGACCATCTTCTTTATTTTAAACTGTGCTTTTAATTTAATTCTTAAAGATCCAGGCATATATTCTTCAGAAAATGGTCAGTGTCAAAAAGAAAACTGTGTATAATGCTTATTGTAATGGCTGACTCATATTAAAAATGCATTCAGAATTAAAATCTATTTGTATGTTGTGAAGCTGTGTCCTTTAGATAACTCAGGGGCCAACTTTTTGAGAGAAAGATACTGGAATTTAGCCAGACATGAAAGTTCTACTTAAGAGACAAATTTTAAGACAAACCATTGTGATTTTTCCAGAATTGTTTTCTTCAAATTTCTCATTGCTATATTTGTGGTCAAGCATTTTCTTCCAGTCATGAATACTGAGTATTTTTGACAATAATTGAATACTTTGATAGGTAGAGATAAAAATGAGACCTCTCTTTTCAATCTCCTAATTAATTTTAAGCAAACACTTTTCCTCCTTGTCTTAAGATTGCTGTGCTGAGAAGGAGTATATTGAGCCTGCTTCAGTGATTTCACTATCCAGCAAAGAAAATCATCCTCTAAAGCCTTAAAATACAGAATCTTCAGAAGCCAAGTTCAACATTTTAAAGATGATTTTACAGGCTTTTTCCATGGGGCTTTTTATAAGCCTGTCTCAAAGAATACAATTAGCTGATTTTCTCTGATGAGGAACAGAACTCCATTGAACCGTTGAACTCTGGATTTATGACAGTCCAAGTAAGAAAATTGAATGTATTCTCCTTGTTGCCAAATCCTCTGTAAAGCCTTCAGAAGTCATAGGATTTCTCATGTTCACAAGATGGCTCTGTAGTGATTTCTCAAGAGATGCTTCCAAAAGGAACAAAATTGCTTCCATTCGGAGTGTTTCCATCTGGGAATTTTCAATTCAGTTGACAACTATTTAGCTTGGCTGTGCATGCTGTGGAACTCTCCCTTTGCTTTTTCATGACGCACCTATGAGAGCTAATTGCAGCTACATAAGTTTCCGTTTTTATTGTAATATGCATCTGCAGATATCTCAAAATATTTTATACTTCTATAGATGGCAAGGCATAATTCCTTACAATTAAGCTGTGACGCATTTTATAAACTCAAAGTAAGCTTATGAAAGTAAGAATATGGATATTTTTTTAAAAAATCCTAGATGGACTATTTTGCAGGGAATAAATATATGCAATAAACAGATGACCTATTACATATTCCTTTCATAATGAAAACAAAAGTTACCAAAGTCTTTTACCTTGTAGCCTAGGAAGAGTACATTACAGAACTGTTAATGGCCTTTTTAAACAACTTTTTTAAAAAGCCATTTTGACAGGTGTGTCATATCTCACTGTGGTTTTCATTTTCATTCCCTAATGATTAATGATGCCGAACATACTTTCATGTGTTTCTTTGCTATCTGTATGTCTTCTTCAGCTAAATGTCTCTTAATAGCCTTTGCCTATGTTCTAATTAGTTGGTTGTTTTACTGTGGAGTTTTGTGTGTTCTTTATATATTCCAGGATGCAAGTTTTGTTAGATATATGTTTTACAAATATTTCCATACACACAGTCTTTAGCTTATCTTTTCATCATCTTTACAAGGTCTTTGGCAGAACAATTTTTTTTTTTTTTTTGGTGAAATCCAGTTTATTGATTTTCACTTTTCTGGCTTGTGCTTTTGGTGTCAAGCCTAAGAACTTTTTGCCTACACCACAGATCTTGAAGATTTTATCCCTGTCTTTAAATAAATGTTTTACAGTATTAAGTTTGTGATTCATTTTTAGTTAATTTTTATATGATGTGAGACTTAGGTTGAGGGCCTGTGTATGTTCACTTTGCCTCAGCTCCAATGGCTATCTTTCCTCCATTGAATGTATTTTGTACTTTTTACAACAATCAGTTAGGCATATTTACATAAGTGTATTTCTGGGTACTCTGTGCTGATCTACTGGTCTATTTGTCTGATTATGATAGTTAAATAATTAAATTTTTAATTGGGTTGACTCCCAATTCTATTTTTCTTTTCAAACTCCTCTAGCTATTCCAGTTCTTGTGCTTTTACATGTATGCATATCAGAATAATTTAATCTATATCTAGAAAAATATTGCTGGGCATCTGAAAGAAATTGTGTTAAACCAGTACACAAATTTGGAGAGAACTGGCATCTTTAATATGCTGAGTTTTCCAATCCATGAACACAGTATATCTCTTCATTTATTTAGACCTTTGATGATTTCTTTCATCACTTTTTTGTAGGTTTCAGCATGTAATGCCTGAACATATTTTTGTTAAATTTACTTCTAATTATTTAATTTTTGAGCAATTATAATTATCTTGTATTTTTTAATTTCAATTTCCACATATTCATTGGTAGTATATAGAAATACAATTGATTCTTGTATGTTATCTTTTATCTTCTGGCCTTGTTCTTTAAGTTCTTAGGAAAATGCTGCTTAATTAAAACACAGAGCTGTTCTATTAGCAAACATACCTGCTGCTCATATGGTTCATTTCTTCCTAAAATAACTTAATTTCTGAACAAGGCTCCCTTTCCAATTCATTTCTTTGGTAAATATCCACTTTGAATATCTGCCTCAGATTTGTCTGCTTTAGCTCCAAATACTTCTCATAATAATCATGATATATATCACAAGGAGTACATGGTTTTATCATGACAAGTGTTCCTAAGGACTTTATAGTCATGCACTTTCTCAAAATAGAGCACCCAATCATAATATATCACAGATCACATCGTATTTTCTAAAGAACCCTCTCTGTCAAACAAGAGAATTGTTATTCACAGAGGCTTCCATCTGGCTTAATCTTGTTTTATAATATTTTCACAGACATTTTAAAAGCTACTTCATTTTTGAAATAGTACCTGCATTGAAATGAGGTTTGTTTTCTGCAAACATAACTGGCTGTCTGTCCTATCCACCCCTTACTCAACCCTAAAAATGATGCAAACTCTTAACTCTACATTTTGATAGCAAAAACAGCCCAATCTTCCTCTTCTCTTTGCAACCTGAGATCCTCCATTTTACCTTTAACAGGTAAACATCCTGTTTTACAACATCCTCATTTAATCTATCTGCACACTGTCAGGCACACAATCGAAACTTACTCAAGAACAGCTGAGTGAATAAATTCCTACTACGCACTGACTATTTGTTGAGAATAAATCTACAGAACACGAATTCCTCCAAAGCAGAATTGGCAATTGTGAGGAAACTGCTCTGGGGAGAAATTTGCTATTGGGCAGCACCAATAAAAGACTGAGCAGGTGAAGCTGGGAGCCTGGGTACAGCTTCACACACCAAGAGAGCCTGCAAACGTCCTCCCAGTAAAAGCAGGAAACCAGGGACAGAGAGCCCATCCTGTCAGGCCTGCTGGGGCACACTGTGATCCACCTCAGCAACAACTTCATCACGAGATGCACAGTCACACAAAATTATCCGCTGAACACGAATACTTTGTAGCAAGTGACCCCCAGGTGCCACAAAACACAGTATTATTTTATGTAAAGTCTTGCTTATTAAATTGGTGAACAACTTGAAAGTTTTTGTGAGTCCATTTCGATCATTTGGATCCTTTTTTATTGAAGAGTAATTAAATCAGTGTGAAAATCAGTCTTGAAAAGTAGGAAAGTGTGTCATCTCTCTAGAAGAAATCAAGACAACAACACTTAGCCAGGAATCGCATTACACACAGCAGTGTGTGTATTTAATCCAAACTGTCCCCAAGTCACAGGAAAGTAAAAAAGAAGAAAAGATAAACAAAAAACACATTTATAAGCAGCTCCTTCATTCTTTTATCATATTTTGTCACTTCAGTCAGACTGAGAAAAATGTGAATAATTCATATGCTCAAACATTCTCGTCATCTCAGTAACTCCATGCTGTTTGCTGCTATTTTAGATACTAAGCTGCTATTTTAGATACTAAATATTACTAAAGAATATCTCCCAGGTCCTACATCCTTTCTCTTTACCCTAATAGGAAGATTGCCCTCTTTTTTTTTTTTTTTTTCAAGTCCCAAGTCTGAAGATCTTTAATACACTGAAATTTATTGAAATATTCTACCCATTCTAGGATTTCTTACATCAGCATTTTTCAGGTTAATATATCATGAATGTTGTTCCCTGATCCTCCCTTCTACATTTATAAACCTTTATTAGGCACTTGTCATGTGCCAGAAACTGTGCTAGTAAATTTACAAGCAGCTTCTCATTTAATCCTTACAAAAGCCTATGATGGCATTTCTATTAATTCTACTTTACAGATAGGAAGCTGAGTCTCATGGAGGTTCAGTAACTGTTCCAGGTTTATAGAACACTGACAGAACTGGGATTGTAAACCAAGTCAGGCAATCTGCCATCAGGACTCATGCATATTCTATACTTCTTTGTTTTTCCCTATCTCTTGAACAGTGATAATTGATGTTAGACTTTTGAATGACTGAGTCAAATTATGATGGCAAAATATTGGATTTGAATAACTTAACTAGTTCCCTTTAATATAGAAATTTAATAGAGAAATTAAATGACTGGTGCTTCGATGAGGTAGAAAGGACAGTTTTCCACATAATGTTGTCCAACAGTTCTCAAATTGTGATCCCCAGATCATCTGCATCAGCATTTTAGGCAAACTTGTTAGAAATTCAAATTTTGGATCCCAACCCAGGTCTAATGTATCAGAAACTCTGGGGAAACAGCTCTTGTATTTTAACAAGCTTTCCAAATGATTCTTACAAATGCTAAAATTTGAGAATGCCGCTATAGGCCAGGGGTCAGCAAACTAATACCCACAGGCCAAATCTATGCCCTACCTGTTTTTGTAACTCCATACTAGTTTGACCAGCTACAGAAGCACATTTTCCTGTATCACCACTATGGGTAGAATTGTCAAAGACTCCCCAAATAAATCTTTCACTGAAATGGTTGGGCCTTCTAAGAGAATCAGTGAGTTTTATAAGGATTACTATGACATTATTACTCAATTCTAAATCATCAATTTGATGACTTTTCAATTTGTATTGTTAAATATTTATTATAGATGTTTCATAACAATTTTGAGAAAAACATAAAAAAGAAAAATGAGTAAGAATTAAGACCACAGATGTCCCATTTCCAATTATTTCCACTGTTTCAAAAATAAATTTCAAAAAAAGTATCATAGCCAACGGAAAGAACACCGGATCAATGATTGGGAATCTGGATTTTACTCACAGCTCTGCTAATAATTTAACTTCTTCAATATGGATAAGTAATGACCAATGTGTTCCAGGTTCTTCAATGATACAATTCATAGATAAGAAGATAATGTCTGTTCTGTACAATATATGCTGTATGTGATTATTCCAGTTGGTAAAGAGGGACCCTAAATCAAATGAGGCTTCCCAACTCCTATATGCCCTATGTGGGTCCATTATCTACTTGACCTTATCCGAATTGCTAACCTGAATTGTAATTGTCTATTTACTCAACTGAGCTCCTGAGTTAGACACTATGTTCCTTGAAGAGAATGATTAGTTTGTGCATACTATCTTATTCAATTGCCTTAGTATAATATCTGACACATATCAGATATTCTAGAAATATCTGTTTCTGAAAGAATCCTTTCATCCCATTCTGAAATATATACATATATATATTATATCCCCTTTTATATATCCATCTATATATATGATCCCATTTTGAAATATGTGTGTGTGTGTGTGTGTGTGTGTGTGTGTATATCATCCCTTTCTTTTATAGATATATAGAGACATGTACATATTATATATGGAAAGCAGCAAAGGTTAATGGCTACAGGGTTTATAACAGAAGCAAAGTGTTGTGGTTGTTTAAAAGTAACTGATACAATTTATCTTACTGACACTAGCATCCACCTACCTGATATCATTATTTCTTATTTATGCTAAGTAGCAGTTTGTATTGTCTCCCTCACCAATATTCACCTCAGTGATGCACTTATTCCCTAGATTCCTAAAACAGTTTCTCCAATTCAAGTCTATTATATAATTTCCAAATTTTGTTATTCCCCAGAAGATAATTTCAAATGCCATTTGAGCCTATCCAAGGGCAGTTTTAGACCATAAACCTTATCTTCAAGACTTGATGTACAACCAATTTGACCTAAGGGACAAACAGGGTAAGGCTTCCAAATAAATTGGAATCTTCGATTATCCTCCAAATAAGGTTGCAGGTCACATATTCTGAACAAGTCTGTTCTTACATTAAATGTAGAACTTTAAGGGATTATTCTGTCAGCCATTTTTCTGGTTTACACTTGTTCTTGTTTCTACCCTTTTTTGCTTGAATGACACTGTATGTAGTAAAGTTGCTATGTGCCCAGATCCATCCTTTTGCCTGTGGTGGAATGTATTACATTCCTCTTTCAGCATTTCTTTTTCCATCTGACTCATCAAGTACTCCTGTTTGCAAAGAACCTTTTCATGATAATTTTCTCTTTCCTTTCTAAGCCTAAACATTACCCAATGCAGGGGCAGTTGCTCTACCTAGTACTACACATTTAAGGAACAGCAGAGATTTCCTTGCTAAATGGGAGAATGCAGATAGGGGTAGTAAAGTTCCATACACTTAAAAATTTTTTCCAGGCATGAACTACTAGTATTTTTTTTTCCTAAATCACAGAAATATAAATACTCTAACACTTCTTCTAAGCCCTGATTTCATAAAGAAAATAAATATAAATAAAACTTATAGGCAATTTCGTGTAACTATAAAAGTAATGTATTACCCTTGACACCTGCGGTTTATGCATTCAAGTCTGTAAATTTTCTTCCTTATAAGACTTATGAGGCAGTGCATATAGGTATAAAGATTTCACAGGCTAAATTTAAAACTGGTTTTGTACTCATTGCATCAGTGGATGTGAGGTTAAAAAGCAGTGAGAGTGCATTGCCTATATGTATATGTATAATATATATTTACATAGATATATTTTTATATAAACATAAGTATAAAAATATTTATATTTTTTCAAAGCAGATTCCTCCAGGAAGACACAAAGTAAATATAAATGTTATTTTTTAATGTTGCATGTACAGAAATGAATACCAGAGAAATGCTGTTGTCCCATAGAGATAATATTTGTAAATAAACTTTAATAACAAAGCAAACAAAAAGTATCACTCTATGGTATAACTGTCTTGTTTACCACTGAGCATAGATGAGTAGCTTATTCAATTAGTAAGACTTTCAGAATATCAAAATTCTCATGGCGTTTGATTTTTTTCAAAGTCTAGTTACTACTAATATCAATGCTGACATTCTGACAATTCTGAGGGAGAATTAATACCAAACCCATATGTTTTTCCTCCATTTACACAAGGGAGCTAATCTGTCAAATGTTGAACGGAAAATTTATAACTCCACATTGAGGAGGGTTCTCTTATGACTTCTGGAAATAAATATTACAAATGTAAAATTACAACCTGACACACAGGCCAAGATGAATTTATATATTTTTTTACTTTTACACAACTAGAGAAGAAAATATCGGGAACTAACATAATTGGACGGCAAATTATGCACTGAAGAGTGTTCTCCCTTACTTTGCCTTATTAAGAAGTTGATATGATGATATTTGGGGAACCATTGTTTATAATAAGAATTCTCATAGAATCATTTATAAGCTCAATTTCCTTAACTTGGTATTTGTCATGAGGTCTTTTGTTCTGCAACCAAGAGTTATCATTACGAAGGTGTTTTTGGTTACTTAAGCTGCACAGTTGGAGACCATGATTTCACAATATATTAGCTTTTTTTGTTTTTGTTTTGTTTTGTTTTGTTTTCCTATCTGGTTTTTGGTTTTTTGTTTTTTTGTTTCGTTTTTTGGTGTGCCTATCTGTGCCATGCAGGTCTGGGATGCCTTTTTTCTTTTTTTTACCAGGAGGTCCCAGGGATTGAACCCAGGTCCTCCATATTGTAAACAGGAGTGCAATTTCTTGAGCCACAGCCACTTCCCTGTATTAGCTTTTATAAAAAAAAATTTTTTGAGGTACCAGAGCCAGGGTATTGAACCCAGGACCTTGTACATGGGAAGCCAGTGCTCAACCGCTAAGCCACATCTGCTCCCTTGTATTAGCTTTTCACACATCACTCTCACTTACATATACATTGAGAAATATTCACTTGTAAACTTAAATTTGCTGGGGCCAGTTTGGAATCTATGGCAAAAAACTAGGTGAGAGATGGTGAGGACTTTGACTAAATTAGTGGCTTTGAGAATGTGGAAAGCCTGAATTTGAGAAACATGAGGAAAATGCTATTTTGTTAATAGTATTTCATGATTAACTAGATTTAAGAGTGACAGGGAAAAGTAAAAATTGTACAGAGTTTTCTAAATTGGGAAAATGGGAGGATTAGGTGTCATTTAAAATATTGAGAATATTTCTATTTTAAATTAATACATTTATTGAGCAACTAAGTGTAGGGCACAGAGAAGGAGGAAGAATGGGGAATTAAGTTAAATGGAGCTGCTGGAAGGTCATTCATGTGGATTCAATTAAGGAGTAGTTGATAATATGAGCCTGAAATTCAGGGACAAGATTGATTTTGGACAAAGAGATGTGAGCGGCATTAGCATAGAATTTATTTTTCAAACTATGTGAGAGCATATAAAATGAGATGGGAAAAAAAACTAAATAAAGATGGCCTGCGGAGACAGGAGGAGAAAAAAAATTATGCACTGAAGTAATATTCTGTAAGATGAAACATTGATATAAAATAAGTGAATACATTTTTTAGATGTGTATATGTAAATATGCATACTGTGGATACCTGATAGCTTTCTGGATTAAGCCACAGCTGGTGGGCATCACGAGTGTAGTATATGTAATTTGAAAATGTGATGAGTGGTTGGGGCTCATTCCAAAACTTAGATTATTGATGAACTCCATTTCACCTTCTGAGGTATTCTGTTGTTTGAGGGAAAAGGAGAACAGATGTACCCGCAAAGTGCCTCCCTCCCTAGTTTGCATCTGATTGTTTGAGCTCACACATGTAGATATTGCCTACATTAAAAAGAAGGGCATTCTGCCTGCTGCTAACTTGGCAGAAAGTATCTGGGAGGCAGTCATTGGGGCATGTGTATATCTGCAAACTAGCCAGGTTCTCCAAGGGTCAAGCAAATAATGCTGAATTTGTTTCACCACTGAGAACTCAAGCTTCTATTTGAGTTACCTGATCTAATGTCTGTCAAATCTTTTCTTTGAATACCTGAATCCATTCGTGTATATTAATGCTAATAAAGTTAAGACCTTTATATTCACATTTTTAAATGAGGAAACTAAACTCAAAAGCTTTTAAGTAACACAGATCACACAGTCAATGGCAGAATCTAGGGTTAAAATTCTGTCTGGCTCCAGATAATGAGATTTTTGCATAGTTTTAAATCTGAGTAAAGTCCACATTAAATTATTTGCCTACTTCAGGAGGTTCCATGCAAACAAAAGTAGGCCCATAGTTATATTGCCTATCTCTCTACTATAATACAAATCAAACCACCCAGTCAATCTAGTAAAATAAAACACATATTGGATGGAGGTTGGAAGGAAGGAAGGAAGGAAGGAAGGAAGGAAGGAAGGAAGGAAGGAAGGAAACATGGAATCAGAGTGAAAGGATAAAAACAAAATCCATTAAATTAACAAAAAACAATTTGACACATAGAAGAATCTCTTCAGTTGTTTGTTACTTTAATTAAGAATTGTCATGTAAAAATTAATATATATAAATAATATAAAAAGACTGAATCTTTGCTTTAAAATAGGTTTCAGATTCAAGCTGCTCATTGTTATGAATTAGATATATATAGAGAGAGAGACAATATGGGAAATATTATTAACGAAGAAATTTCAAACCAGCAGTACATCCAATATGGAAGCTATTTTATCTTGGTTGAATTTTGGTAGAATGTGATTTTTGAGGAATTGATCCAGTTCACCTAATTTGTCAAATTTATTTCTTTAGGGTCATCCATAGGGTTCCTTTTTATCCTTTCAAGGTTCTCAGGTTCTGTGGTGATATAACCCATTTCATTCCTAATATTGATAAATTGTGGCTTCTATATTTTTTGTCAGTCTTGCTAGAGGTTTGGCAATTTTATTGAACTTTTCAGAACCAGATCTATATTATATTAATCTTGTTTACTGTTTTTCTGTTTTCAATTTCATTGAGTACTGTTATATTCTTTATTTACTTCATTCTATTCATATTGGATTTATTTTGATCATATTTGCAATTTTCTTTAAGTTACTGCATATTATATTTGTTTCCTTTTTCTTTCCAACTGTTCATACTGTTATATTTGAAGTGAGCTTCATGTAGACAGCATATATTTGGGTGATTTTTTTAGTCTACTCTGTCTCTTTAATTGATGTACTTACACTGTTTATAATTAATGTAATTATTAATACGCTTAAGTCTTATTTTATTTTTTGTTTTGTTTGTTCTATTATTCATTTCTTCTTTTCTTTTATCTCTGGCCTTGCTGTGAGTTACTGAACATTTTTTGCATTCCACTTTATCTGTAGTGATTTTTAGTGTATCTATTTTTTATAAAATTTTCAGTGATTGCTCTAAGTATAAAATCATATACCCATAACTTATGACAATTTATTGATGCCATTATTTTACCAGTTCAAGTAACTGATAGAAAATTTGCATTTCCTTATTTCTCTTTACTTTCCCTTATATATAATATAAATGCTTTAAAAAATTCTCTCTACTTACATTTCAATTCACTTTAGAATTTGTTATATTTTTTACCAAAGCCATTAAACATAATTAGAAAATTCAAGAAAGACGTAAAGCATATTTTATTTACCCACACTTTTGCTTCCATCTCTTTTCTTCTTTCTTGATGTTTCAAGGTTCCTCCTTTAATCATTTCCCTCCTGATTAGAAAATATATTTACCATTCTTTTAGGGTAGGATGGCTAGCAATAAATTCTATTAGTTTTCCTTCATGTGAGAATCTTGATTCTTTTTTCAGTCCTGAAAGATGCATTCATTTTATATAAGGTTCTGGTTGACAATTCTTTTCCTTGGGCATTTGAAAATTGTGTTACTTCCTTCTGGCTGGGCTCAATGGTTTCAGATCATAAATCTGCTGTATCTCATTGTTTTTCCTTTATAGGTATGGTGTCACTTTTACTTCCTCCTTTCAAGATTTTTCCTTTGCCTTTAGATTTTAAAAAGTATAATTATGATACATCTTGGTACAGATTTCTTTAGGTATATCCTGATTGGAATTCTCTGATGTTCTTGTTTTATGTCTCTTGCCAAATTTGGGTAGTTATCAGCCATTATTTCTTCTAGTTATTTTTCAGTCTCCCTCTCTTTCTCCTTTCTATGATTTCAGCGCCATGAATGTTATTATTTGTGTGTGTATAATTTGTAAGCTATATGCATATATTTTTTTTCTTCCTTCCCTTCCTTCCCTCCTTCCTTCTTTCAATTTCATATATCCCTGTAGCTCTGTTCATTATATTTCACAGTAATTTTTCCTTCCTTTTCAGATTGGATAATTTCTATTGTTCTATGTTCCTGTTCAATAATTTTTTCCTCTCCTCCATTATCACACTTCTTTTGGTTATTTTTTCATTTCTAAAATTTCCACTTCATTGTTTTTTTAATCTCCCATTTTTCTGCTAAGACTTCCTCTTTCATTACAGAGATTTTCTATTTTTTCATTTGTTTCAGGTATATTTTTAATTAAACTACTCATTCTTTTGATTTTTGTGATGGCTGATTTTAAATCTTTGTCAGATAACCCCAGCATCTCTGTCATCTCAATATTGGCATCTGTTGATTCAAATATTTTGTTTACTTTGAGATATTTCTGGTTATTTCTGTGATGAGTTTTTTTAATTGAAATTTTAACATTTTCATTTTATGTTATGAGGATCTGTAATCTATCTGGCATCTTGATACTGCCAGCTGGAAGTAAAAGCTAAGGTTCCCCACTTGGCATCCTCTGACACCTGAATGGGGGGCTCCTCGTTACTGCTGGGCAGCAATGGGTGTCCTGGTTGCACATGTGGTCTCCTTCAACAATGCAGTGTGGTTGGCCTGGCCTCATTATCACTGGGCAATGATGAAAGTCTTGACTCTCCATTTGGCCTCCTCTGACATCACCCCAGCAGAGAAAAGGAGGGGCCACAAATTATTGCCTTGTAGGGAGAGAAGTCAAAGCTCCCTATCTTGTTTCCACTGACACTGAGGGGTGAAGAGCTAGGCAGTCTCATTATTGGCCAGTGAAAATGAAAGACCTGTCATTCTACTTGGACTTCTCTGGCACTATCTTGTTGAGGATATTGGAGTGACTTCTTACAGATTTGTGAGCATAAAAGTCAATTCTACACACACAGCCCTTGCTGACAAGAGTGGTGGTAGAGCAATGGTCTTGCCTGTGATATTTGGCTGGAGTAGAGCAGTTACTGTCCAAAAGTTTTCTGACTTGCTAGGATGCCATGGTCCTTTTTACAGAGAGCAGGATTTTTGTTCTAACCCAGGAGATCGACCATACTCAGACTTTAGGACTTTAGTTACTTTTATTGAGCTAAGCCCGCGGGCGTCTGCAGCACACCTCACGCAGGAGAGAACTGCAGCCCCGAGGTTCTAAAATGGCTCCCTTTTATAGGGGGTTGCTGTCGCAGTTTGCAAGCAAGCAGGATGTACAGAAGCGGATTGTGGCGGTTAGCTAGCATTTGCACAACTTCTTTGGTATGCAAGGTTCTAATAACTTGGGACACAGCTGCAAGGTTGAGATGTTTTTGCAAGGTCGCTCAAGGGAGGGGAGGTTATGTGCTTCCCAGATAGGACACTCAGGGAACAATAGAAAGTTTTCTTCTCTAAGTTGCTTTGGGTAGGCTAATTTGGAGCTAGAGTACAACATTTTGTTGGGACTTTTTTTTTCTGCACCCATTGGCATTTCTATTTTTCTGATTTCTTCTACTCCAAATCTGGAATATATGCAGCAAAAAAAAAATCCAGGAGACTCGCCACCATGTTGTTCCTGGGGTCCCAACATTCACTAGCTGTTCTACCTTCTGTCCACTTTTAGAGTCTTCTTATGATTGCTTCCTATATGTAATGTCCAGAGATTTTAATTATAGTCAGCAAGAAGAAAAGAGAAAATTCCCCAAAGTAGAAGTTCAAGGAGATTCTCAAGGGTGTAAGATAATCAGGTAACTTCTAAACACAGATCACATAACATAAATACCATGGTTGGACATTTCCAAAAGTGTCAGTCCTTATTGACATTATTCTCATTTATTCATACCTTTTTTTTTTTACTGAGTTTAAATGTGATATTCTAAAATTTACCACCCCAGTTTTCATCTTCATTACCCTACATGTGCCTCGAGTAATCTCATCTAGTCATATATCTTCAACCATTACTTATATGTTAATGGCCTCTAAAACTTTCTTTTCAACCCTACAGTAGTTGTCTGTTAATTGGTCTACCCATATCTATTTCATTCCTTTGCCTCAGTATTTGAGTCACTATACCCATCTTTCTAAAACATAAATGTAACTACATTCTTTCTTGCTTAAAACACTCAAAGGTCCCTTTTTGCCTATGAGATGACATTGAAACAACTCAAATGATACATTAGGCATTTTGTACCCTGAAAGAAATGTACATTTCCAGCTTCATTTCCTGTGAACCTTGTGTTCACAACTAATAATCACTTTCTGAACATCTGTATGCCTTCGTGACATTTTCATGCTGCTTAGCCTGAAATAAATATTCTTCTGCCAATGCTTCATTTACACCTTACCTCTTCTATAATTCCTCCTGCAATGCCATGCAAATGCATAGTGAAACTTAAGGTAAAGGAAAAATATTTACCCCAATATATTTATCAAAATATGCTTCCATGTTTTCAGGCCACTGAAAATGGTTAATACAAGCTCTACAATTAAAACAAAGAAAAAGAAAAAGAAAAAAAGCATGACTATACGTAAACTGGTGAGCCCAATGTGTCTGTATACCATCATTAATGCCCATAAACCCACTGGGCAAGGCCTGCAAAGGTGGCATGTCCCAAGAAACCATAAGCTGATTGGAAATGAGTTTTCCCATTGCAAAACACACAATAGACTGTATTTATTTAACGTTTAATATTCTTTTTATCATGGATTATTCGCATTAATTTTGATTTTAAATGTAGCATTAAATATTATATTTCTTGATTACTCTGTTTTTAGTGCCCCCTTTAGTTCTGCACCTGAAGCAAGCACTCCACTTACCTATCCCACTACCAACCCCTCCCTCTTGACCCTGTTTAATTTGAATATATCACCTCTCTACTGGGATCCTGTTGTCTCTATCCAAATCACTTGTAGAGCCTTACTAGAGTAGTTTTATTGAATTATATACTTTTCTGTCTACTTTGCTCCTTTATAAGTTGGCTAAGTACAGAATTTTATATTATTTGCATTTATAACCCCATCACCTAGCAATGTATTAGGCAGGAAATGGACTCAAAAGTGCTTTTTAAATGAAATCCATTCCATCTGTGTCTTAAGGACTTAGTGTTTAAAATATACATGTAAACTTTTATTATGTTAAATAATTTAGGGCTGCATTGTATATTTTATCAAAAGCACTCTTACCATTTATTTTCATGTTATTTTGGGGAGAACATTGTAAATATGCAGTGAACATTTTAAAAATGGAGCAATGATCTCAGCTACTATAAACATAGAGTTGTCATAGAGCCATTAATTTCACATTTAGTGTTGAGTGCCTAGCATGTGCCAGGAACTGGTCTACAATTATGAACACATTTAGACTAATACTGTTCCATTATGGAGCTTATACTTTAGACAGGGAGAGAATCAGTAAGCAAATAAAATAATCGATGTTTACTCTCGGTAATAAGTGCTATGAAGACATTAAAACAGAGTAAAGGGATAGATATCAATGGAGAAGGACAGTTATTATAGACATTGTAGTGAGAGAACACCTCTTAGAGAAATAATATTTAATCAGAAAATGGAATGAAAAGGGGAGAGAAAGCAGGCAGTGTTAAGAGTAATGCAAGTCTCTGAGTTAGGAACAAAATCTCATGTCCATGCACCAATATAAAAATGAATGTTTCCCTTAAGGTGGGAGCAAGTTTGAGGGATGTAGGCAATAATGACAGAGATAGGCTGGAGCCAGATACTACAAGGTATCATAGACCAAAAAAGGATATAGGTTTACTTCTTAGTGGAATAGAAGAATTTGGAGAGTTTTGAACAGGAAAGGGTCAATGCCAGATTTACACTATTAAATGACCTCTTTAGCTCTGTGGGGATAAGAGACTTAGTAAGAGGAAGAGAGGAAAGAGAAAACAGAATATCAGTTAAGATGTATTTTAGCTTATGTCTCCCCTAAATTAGAACCTGATATTAGGGTGGATGTGTTGATGATTGATGTGGGAATGCAATCTTGGGCAGCAGTGAGGAGCAAAGGGAGTAAAAGGATGGGGAGGAGGAGAAAAATCTGTTCAAAGGAGAATTACAGGGCATTGTTATGGTGTCTTAGTTTGCCCGGGCTGCCATGACATATTTGTCACACAATTGGTTGGCCTAACAATAGGAATTTATTGTCTCACAGTTTTGGAAGTTGTAAGTCCAACATCAAAGTATTGGCAGGGCTGGTTTTCTTCAGGAGTCTATAGTGTTCTGACAATCGTCTGTCACATGCCAACCTCTCTCCTTTTGTCTGATCCTCTGGTTCCTGTTGATTTATGGCTTCTGACTTCTACAGACTGAAGAAATATGAATTTCATATGCTTACAAGGACTTCAGTCATGTGGATTAAGGCTCACCCTGATTCAATTTGGTCTCATCTAAAGAGGATCTTCAAACAGCCTATTCACAAATGAATCCACACCTTAACTAATAATAGCATCTTCAAAGGTCCTATTTACAAATGGGTCATACTCACAGGAATGTGTTTTAAGACTTGGATATCTCTTATGTGGGGACATGATCCAATCCCTAACATATGGGCAATTGATGTTCCATCCTGAGGAACCTTCTAAGAAGTTTTGTGACATGCAACTTATATTTGTCTTCTTAGGAGATAGAAAGGATGAATGCTTATCCACTTGATCCTATCTGCTACTGGACAAAGCCAGACAGATATTAATTATCCCACATTTGCAAGTTGCACTAGACTCATAGGAGAGCTAAGTATTGTTGCAAGGCTATACCACATGTGGCAAAGAAGCATGAGTGAGTGTGTTATCAATATATTGAAAATACATGGAAGGGTGCATATGGTGAGGTACTGCCAAACTGAATCTGAATGAAGCTGCTCAAAGCCTACAAGAATAGATTACTATAACAGTGAATAAAATAAGAGGTTGGTCCAATATGAGGTATTATATAAGAATTATCCATTATTAGCATCCATTGCATAATCCAGGCAAAATATAATGGCATCAGGAACAAAAGGCAATGAGAGGTGGTTGGACTCAGGAAATGTTTGACAGAATGCTCTTAGGTGTCTGTTCTGAGCACTAGAGAGTGGTTGGCCATTTACTGATATAGGGAATAGTTGATAAAAATCAAGAAACATGTTAAGTTTGAGGTACATTTTAAAAATCCAATTAGAGAAGCATATGACATGGTTGGCCTAGGAATTGGGAAGCTTTGAGGAGAGGTCAGAGATGGAAATATAAACATAGAAGTCATCAATTCAGGAATTGTATTTAAATATGGCCAAACAACAATCACTTGAGAACTCCATCACTAGGGAAATAGAGGATAAAGAAGGAATAGCTAGTAAGATTTAAGAAAACTAAATGGCTTTTTGGAAGCCAGATAATTTTTTCTTTCATTGTAATGGTGGAATAATAACCTGTGCCAAATGAGAATATGAGAAAAAGCAACAGGAAGACAAGAACCGACCACCTGATTCAGCATATTAAAAGTCTTTGTTTACCTGGATAAGAGAAGATTCCGTGGTGAGGGAGATAAAATCGTACTTGGAGTGGGTTGATGAGAAAATAACTACTAAGGAGCAAGATACAGTGGATATAAAGAATCTTAGGTGTGATTTATTTATCTAGCTAATGACTATTTCAAAGAGCAAATCAACTTGAAAAGCCTGAGGACTAAAAAGTAAATAAACATCATAATCATTGTAAATAAACCATTAACATTTTTAAAGGCATGCCCTATTTCTCTTCTTACTGTTTCATAAGCTCATTTTGAGCCACACTTCCACTCTATTCTTCTGAATAAAATAAACACATTTTGAAATTGGTAGTAATTATTTCTTATATCTGCAATGCTACTTACAATAAGTAATTTGCCTCACAATTTTCTGAATGAGCCAATGCTTTTTATATCTCTACTCTTTTGCAAGTCCAGTGGTACTCCACAATATTTTTCTGAGTTTACACTCAAGTCACCTTGTTTATTTTCCATTCTAAATGTACTTGCTGAAATAGTGTACCAGCTTCCTTCGTGTTGCCTGTTACTCGATTTCTACCTCTCTGCTCAGGTGTGTTAGAAACACATTTCCTTTTGGACTATCAGTTTTACCATTTAAAAATGGAAGGTGTAAATTACTGAGTTTGTGAGATGAAATATTGTATGACAGATACCATTTTCTCTTAGGGAATTTCCCTCTGAAGACTGTCAATCAGAACGTTCAACTGGATGTCTGCTCTTTGACATTATCTGTTAACGTAGTTCAGTGGTGTGCTAAAAGTTTCAATTCTAAGGGCACAGCTATTTTTGTTCATAAACCATATTAACTTCAACAAGTTATTTAACAGTCAGAAGTCAGTTTTCCTAAACTGTAATGTAGTGATAATAAAAGCATCTACCATACAAGATTGCTATGAAGATTAAAAGAAAGAATGCACTTAAAGTACTTAGTGGAGTGCCTGACAAATAATAAATATTCAATACACTTTTGCCTTTGCTATGCACTATTGATTTTGTCCCAAACTAGTACCTAAAACCTTTACCCTAGCATGGTTCTTATCTCAGAAATCTAGGAGGGGAAATTTTTACCATACTATTCAAAAGATTAGAAGCAAACTGCTACTCTTTTAATGTTATATTTTATGTCTTGATAGAATCTCATATCTTGTTTCTCTAAAAAAATTTAAGCCTGCACACTCTCAAAATTTATATTGTAAATATTCATTCAAGTAAAATCAAATTTTTCATCTCATGTTCTGTTTAAACCAAAAAATCCCTTTTCATGTAAATATAATCTTATTAAATAATACTTCTCCAGCTGAAGAAAATACAAAACAATATTTTTAAAAAACCCAAATATACAAAAACATATACAAACAGACCAAAAGTGAGGAATTTCAAGTAAGAGATATCATTTATGTTCTTGTCAAGATGCAAAATGGTAGGGAGCACAGAGAACAAAGCATTGCTCACTAGTGATTACTCTGATCCTTTGCAGTTCTCTGCCTCCTTGTCTCCCTTGATTATGCTTGCTCGGAAATAAAGGTATGGTTCATATCATCTGTAGTCTTCCCTTCTACTTATCGAGATAAGCCTGCAGTAAACCATCCTTCCCCTCATTCCTTACATCAGGCCAGCTCCTGGCCACAACTGAGTGCTCCACAGGCCACTTTTTGGGCCACCTGATATACTCTATTGATAACTTATTTTCATTTGTAACAACTGTTATTATCACACATCAAACAGCAAGTGTTGAATCTAGAGAGAGACCTACAGCAGCTTATCAGTTTCACTCTGTGCTTGACAATCTTGAGACAGATGTTACCAAAGAGAAAACAGTTATCTCTCATGCAATATTTCATCTCACACCCTCAGTAACTTAGACCTTCCATGGTTCATAATATAAGTGATGTGTGGAACTTAATGGATTTTTTTATTTCAAATGGCATAGCTGTGTTTTTTTCTACATTAAAAAGAGTGCAGATTGAGTTTAAAATCATTGCTGCTCAGTTTGTCTGTCATCAGGAGAGAGAGGGTTCAGAGATGTACACTGTCAATTTTGTAGTTAACAATATTAATAGAAGAATGTTGTATATGATTTGATCAGGAAAGAATTTAATTGGGGTCCTCTGATGGCTAATTTCACATGTCAATTTACCTAGGTTATGGTGTCTAGTAGTCTTGTCAAGCAATGGCCTGTTTGTTACTGCGAAGGTATTTTGTAGAGTGAATTTGCATCTATAATAAACAAAGGAGACTGCCCTCAGCAATGTGGGGAGTTTTCTCATCCAATTGGAACTGAGGCTATCAGAGGTCAGGACAATTTCTGCCTCAACTTCAGCATTGGCCCCTGCCAGAATTTCCAGCCAGCCAGCTTCCCCTGGGGAATACCAACTGAGGAATTCAGCATCACCATTATTGGACTTTCTAGCTTTTGGCCTGCCCTACAGAGTTCAGACTAACCAGCCACCATGGTTGTGGTCATATGAGCCAATTCTCAATTCCTTATAAAAAATCATGTGAATTATATATAATAATATATATATACACACATAATGTTTCTCTGGAGAACCCTAATACAAGACCATGACAACAAAATTATGTAAAGTGGGGTGAGCCCTGTCCTCAGTAATTCAAAAGCCATTCAACACCATCTAGCAGTCTTTGTCTTAGCTCTTTGAAAAAGCAGAAGTTTTAAGAAATGATAAATTGGAGCATTGAACAAGTAGAAGTATTCATGCCAGAATTTAACAGAATCAAGTTCATCTGCAGCAATTTGTAAACATTTTGGGGAGGAACCTTCAATAAGAACTGTGAGCAAGATGCACAGAATGCCTAACCCCACAGCATCCCTAATACAAATCACAGGTTTTCCACCTGTGGTCAGGTCTTTGTGCATAATCAGGGATACCAGCTTTCTCACATCATGATGACAGCCAAAGGCATCTTTTATGCTTCTTCTATACTATCATCAGTTTAAATAAAGTTAGAAAACAAAAAGGCATCATACTCAATAAAAAGGATTCTGTGTGTCAGCTCATATGAGCCACATTTTCTTTTGACACCTTTCTTTTCTTTCTTTTTTATTTGCATTCACATCATCCTGTGTGAAAACCCACACATCATTTGGTATTTAACTTCTACTGTGGCTATCAATGTGCAGGGATGAATGAGGTGAAGTCACTGTAAATGGATCTAAGAAAGGGCTAACAAATTTTTGAAAAGGAGTGATTATTGTCCGTCCTTCTGATTTTCTTTACTTTTCTGTTTCTCACACTCTTCCATTATAAATAATACATTCTGAATATGTTTGGATGGAATTTTATCTGAAAAGACCTATGACAAGTAGGATGGTCTAGGAGCCTATCCAAAGCACATAGGAGAGTCTGACATAAGCATAACCAGTGGAAGAAATTAATACATGGCCCAGGAGAGAAGAAATGACTCAAAGCTAGAGCATCAGCTCTGACATTAAGGGATGATTTGAGTTCAACCATAGGAAGATTACTTATGAGGTCAGAAGCAGGGAAGAATAGGAACAGGTGACAATAAATGTACATGATAACTCAAGCAAGCATTTTAGGACGTGGGTCATCAAGAATCATAGAGAGCCAGAACCACAAGGAATTTCTTTTGTTTATTACTTGCTTGAGAATGATGCAAGAGGTTAAAGGAATATTGTACAATATTTTAAAAGATGCAGGAGTACACTCCCATTTGTCCATTCATTCAAGCATTTACTCATTCACCCAAAGAGTTCATAATTCTAAAATGTGATAACATGGAGTTAATCACAATTTCATAGAAGCCAAATACAAAATGGAATTGAAATGTATGTAGCTGAAGGGAGAAGGCCTTTAAGTGAAAAAT
This sequence comes from Cabassous unicinctus, assembly GCA_029593785.1. Lineage (NCBI taxonomy): Eukaryota > Metazoa > Chordata > Mammalia > Cingulata > Chlamyphoridae > Cabassous > Cabassous unicinctus. Next base: position 10,341 of record JAQZBX010001864.1, on the reverse strand, counting down.
CTTATATATTTCTCTGTTTTCATTAGAAATCCCCTTCAAAGGGTACATTTTTCCAAAAGGTTAATAACCGTATTTACATAATCACCCTTCTCAGTTTTCCTAGTTAGTTTTTATATTGGTAGAATACTTTCACTTAAGATTCTATATTTTCCTTATCTCAAAAAGAAGAGATGTTTGCATTTTTGGAAAAGTAAAAAGTAATGACTGAATGAATCTTCTGTTTGTTCTATTAATTATGGCCAATTTAGAATTTTTGAATGAGGGGAAATCCAGCAAAATATTTAAGAGTTTTAACTCAAGAGAGTAAAAACTTTGATTTGAATCCTGTCCCATCTACTTATTAGCTGGGATGATTTGGGCAAATAGCACATCCATCACAAGAATTTTTTAAATCTCAAACACTGGCTTAATAATACTACATAGCTCATCGACTTGTAATGAAAGAGTGAGTTTTTGATAAAATTTATGGCATAGTGTCTGGACCATAGTGGGTTATTGATTGGAATTAGGTGTCATCATCCCTGTACTTTATTATAGGTATTGGAAAATAAAAGGACTTTTAGATTATTATTAACATAAATAAGTATTAAACGGTTTGAGGTACCAGGAATTTTATTTTCCAAACTGTAAGTATTTCACATTCATATTGATAATAAAATTTTGATCACAGGGAATCTATTTATATTTTGTTTATTTCTCAATTATAAATTATATACATGTGTATGCTCATAATTTTTATGCCAATGTTCACAGAAGTATTATTCACAATTCAACAATTCCAATGTCCTCAACTAGCGAAAAGATAAACAATTATGGTATATCCAAACAATGGGGTACTATTCAGCAATAAAACGAAACAAAATACTGATACACACTACAACATAGATGAATCTCAAAAACATTATGGTGAACAATGGGATATTATTCAGCCATAAAAAGGAATTAAATTCTGATACATATGGCAACATAAATGAACCTTGAAGACATGTTAACTGCAAAAAGTCAGATATAAAAAGGCAAATATGTATGATCTCACTAATGTGACATGAAATAACTAAAATAAGCAAACTCATAGAGTAAAAATCTAGAACATTGGTTATCAGGGGAGAGGTACAGAGTTCCTATTTCAAATAATGGGAATATTTTGGTAATGGATGGTGGTGATGGTAGCACAACATTATGAATGTAATTAATAGCAATGAAATACATATCTAAATGGGGTTAAAAGGGAAAATGTTAGGTTGTATACATGGTAACAGAATAAAAATTAAAAATCCATGAAACTGCACTACACAGTGAACCCTAAGTTAAGTTATGGGCTATACTTAATAGTACAATCATTAAAATGTACTTCCATCAATTGTAACAAATATAGCATACCTATGCAAGGTGTTAATAATAGGGTAGTATATGGGAATCCTGAATTTTATACATGATTGCTCCATAAAGCCACAACTTCTCCAATTAAAATAAAATGTTTTAACATGATAAATGAAGCAATGCAGACACAAAAGACAACAGATTATTTGAGTCCATTTATATGAAATGTCCATATAGGGGAAATATAGAGATAGAAAGCAGATCAGTGTTGTCTAGGGATTGTCATGATAGTTACACAAAAATACTTCTTTGAATTGTACACTTACAATGGATGCATTTTTAGAATGTAAATTATACCTCAATCTATATGGAGAAACAAAGAAAAAGAGAAGAGAGAGGAGGGAGGAGGGAAGGAGAGAAAAACAGAAGGAAGGGAGAGGGAAGATGGAGAAAGGGAGGAATGAAAGAAAGGGGCAAATGTAAACAATTGGTGAAACTGCATCAAGGATATATGAAAAGTCTTTGCACTAGTCTTACAATGTTTCTCTAAGTTTGAAATTATATCAAAATTTAAAATTATAAAAAGTATATCAAGACTATTGTATAATATGCTCCCTCCAACTATATTCACCTTCTTCAATGATTACTATATACAGCTTTAAAGTTATTACAAAACTGCTGGTAATTTTAATAAAAAATACTTCAAGAATATAATTAGGTTGTAAAATCAATACAATATGTCTAAAATAATTTTTCCATTGTGTTAAATGAAAATTCACCTGTAAGTCCTGTAAGAAAATGGGAAGGCATGTTTATTTTTTAGTTCAGATTTTGTGAATACAAACATATGTTGATATATTTTGCATATTAAAATATACAAACATAGAAATTTAAAAGAATGAGATAAAATAAAGAGATAGATAAGTTCTAATTAAGCCTAAAGATTACCTTGCAGTGAAACAGAGATGTATATCTCCCCTTTGGAGGACATGGGCAATAAGATTAAAAAATAAGATTCCCCAAAGACCAAATGTTGCACTGCTGTTAGTTGTTCATTATGCATTCAAGTGACAGTGGAAGGAAGTAGAATTAGATGATGGAAAACTCATTGCCCACATGGACCAAGAGTATGAATAACACTGTTATGAAAATTTCCTTGGAAGAGTCAAGATTGTTTCCAGAATTCTACCAGAAAAGCATCATGTTTTCAATAAAATTATTTGTTTCAGAATCAGATTTTCATTATATTTACATTATCTTGGAACCTTAAGAAATTGTGGCTAAAGGAGGGAACTAATGGTACTAATAGCAAATGTGTATTGAATAAAATTTGTTGAGCACTTATTCAGGGCAAGGCCTAAAATCCTTGACTTCAGACAATGTAGTGACCCCAAAAGGTGAGGAACAGTCATGTACATAAATGTGTTTTGAGGAATTTTCTTTCAAAACTCTTATCAGTTACATCTAAAATATGTTCCCTGACCTCCCAGACTAGACTAAATGTCTTCCTGTTTTAAACATTATAATACTAACTTCCCTATATTAATAATATTTTCACTCATTTTTCTCTTTCTTTCCCTAACACCTGGTGTAGTACTTTGCACTTGGCAGGTGTTGGAAGACAGTACTCCCAGGATCTGTTGTGTTTCTTCATGTCTTAACTAGAAAAGAAAGTAACAGTTTTCATCTGGGACTATCTTTTAAAGGATGTTTCATACAAAACTATTTTTTTTATTATTAAGGTAATGTTTTCTTTCTAAGCAAATGTTGGGCAGGTTTTGCTTACAACCTATTATGAAAGAATTGGGTTCCCTAAGCTTGAGATAATTGTATGAGTAGAATCACCCTGGGTCTCTCTGCTTTTCCCTCGTGAAACTTTTCTAGCAAAGAAAACAGATGAGAAGAGGATACTCATAGGCATTGACTATTTTAGAGATAAGTATGAGATAATGTATGCAATGTATTACCAGTACAAATGAAATATTAGAAGAATTAGGCATCACTTGGTAAACCATAATTGAAGCATTAAAAATGTAGTTTATGTAATAGTTACCTGAAATAAGTCAGTTTGCTAGCTACCTGCAGAAAGCACTGAGCACAATATAAGCCATTGAGACCACATTTTTATCCATTGAAATTTCTCACAAATTGTACAGTCATCTCAAGAGTTTGAATAAATGGTTAATAAAGAACAATAGGCCTATGGCCTAGGAAAGCAAATCCCCCTTTTAATTCGGAGATGGACTCTGATTGCTGTGATAGATGAGAGGTGCCTATGGTTTTTACTCTGACCTCAAAAGTAGAATAAACCTTTGAAATTCTCATAGTTCAATGACCTGGTTCTTCAGTTATTATTGGAAAGCAGTTAAGAATGCTGATGAATAACACGGCATTTTCTAAAGGCAATTGTAACATTAAAGAGAACAAAAATATTGTGGATATCATTCACATAATAAGGATGCTTCGTTATTTTCATAAGAAATCAGTCACCAACATGTATTGATTATTCTCTATTTAGTTAACATTCTATTAGGCCCTTCAGATGATAGGACAATATGATATAAATAAATAACTTTCCTCAAGGTCACTAATATTTAGTTGGAGAAATAACACCAAAGAAAACAGAAAAATAAACCACTCATTTTAAAGAAATGAAGATCAAATAATGTGGAGAGGACCTAAGTTAAAGCAGATTTCAGTCATACATGGATAAACAGGGAAAGACTTTCTTGAGAAAAGACTATTTTGAAGAATCTATCAAGAGTAAAAATACAGGCTGGGACAGAAAAAAAGAGAAAGTGAGAATAAAGTCAAGGGCGTTTGCTAAGAGAGACTGGTAACGATAAGGCAAGTTTGCTTGGAGGTCAGAGGATCACATAGGCTGCCGGAAGCCCAGCAGAAAACAGGGGAAGAAATTAGGTGAAATGCCCTAAATGGAATGGACCGAACTGTGTGTGATCTGTAGGTTTATGGTGAGGTAAGGGAAATCAAGAATGACCCTTTCAAAGAGGATAGTAACAATCACTAAAAATTACTGAAGGCTTATTTTTTCTAATGTTATCCATCTATTAGCTAAATTCAATTCCCACATTAAGCATACAAGAGGCATCATAATTAATTTCATTTTATAGAGAAGAAAATTGACCCAGAGAGCATTTTAATAGACCCTATGCGTCTATTGTGTAATCATAGGGATTCAAATCCACACAGAGCCATGCTCATAGTCATTGTTCCATGCTGCTTCTCAAGACAGTTACTGTAAATGGTCTTATAATTTGGAAAATAAATGGTTTAAATCTTATTGAAATCAGGACAACTGCAAGATAAAATAAGACATTATTAAAGAAAGCTCAACTTTAGGTAAAGAAAAAAATAATCCAACAAAAACAATAAGCAATATCTTCTTCTTTACCCCATTGTAGTAGCATCAGCACCACAAAATTGCTGCTACCTGTTGGCCCAGAGGAAGAATATCCATCCATTTATAAACAGAGCTGAGCATGACTTAATTCAAAATAAGAAAAATTGAGGGAAGCATGTGCTAGCTATACGATTCCTTTAAGTGGCATCCATTTTAAGATGCAAATGTTTGTGAAATGAATCTAGAAATGACAATGAATTGAAGATGGCAAAATGACAAGTCTCCAGGATAAAGCTTGGATGCATTCAAGAAGAAGTTCAAATGGGAAAAACATTTTGGAAGGAAGTCTTGACTTTTTTATGCCCCGAATGCTGATCTATTAACCATTAATCGTTTGTGAAATCACAATCTTAAGAAACATTATGAACTAATAAAGAAACTTAATTCCCACCAACATCATTTCTATTAATGCAATTGAGTATATTATTTCAAAGGGGTAACATTATTTTTTGTGTTCATTTAGTCATGATTTTCTTCTGATAAATAAATAGTAATGAGACTTTAAAATGTTATGTTTATATTTTATTTAGCTCCCCACCTCTTGGTTTAGTGTTTATTTCTTTGTATTTTATATATCTGTCTAAATACATATGTACTTTGATCTAGTTCCTTTTTATGATTAGTATGTAAATAACACTTAAGTTTGCCTCTGCTTTCCTTATTTTATGTTTAAAAAAACACTCAAATAATATTTCATTTTTGTACCATAGGTGATCTAGTGGGGAAACTGGATTCCTATCCAACTTGACACTACTTCAACCTTTCCCTTCTTACCGTGCCACATATCTGAAAAAGGACTAGTATATAGAATATGTAAGGACTTTTAAATCTCAAGAATGAAAAAAAAACCTAATTAGAAAATTGGCAAAAAATGTGAATGAACATACATTCCACTGAAGATGTTGTACAGATAATAAATGGACACATTATAAGATGTCAATATAATTAGCCGTTAGGAGAATTCAAATGAAAACCACAATGAAATATCAATATACACCTGTCAGAATAACTAAAGTTAAATAAAAAATAGTGACAACACCAAAAGCAACTTGAGGATACAATGAAACTGGATAATTCATACATTGCTGGTGGGAATGTAAAATGGTACAGTCACTCTAGATAACAGTTTGGGAGTTTCCTAAGAAGAAGAAGAAGAAAATGTTAACAAGAAACTACAATATGACCCAGGAATTTCACTCTTGGGCATTTATACCAGAGAAATGAAAGCTTATGTTCATGCAAGAAAACTTCATACAAATGTTCATAGCAGCTTTGTTCTTAATAGCTCAAAACTGAAAACAGCTCAGATATCTTTCAATGGGTGAATGCTTAAACAAACTGTGATACATTCATACCAAAAAATATTACTCAGTAATAAAAGGGAGCAAACTATCATTATGTGCAACAACCTCCATGCATCTCCAGGGAATTATGCGAGTGAATAAAGCTAACCCCCAAAGATCACAAACTAAATGAGTGCATTTACATAACATTCTTGAAATGAAAATTTATTTAGAAATGGAGGACAGATTAAGAGATACCAGGGTTAAAGGAAGGGGTGAGAGTGGGAGGAAAATGGATGAGTATTAAGGGGCAATATGAAAGATCATTGAGGCAATGGAAAGGTTCCAGTAACTTGACTGTATCAATGTCAATATCCTGGTTGTGATATTATACTGTAAATTTTACTATAAAATTTACACAGATCCCTCTTATTTCTTATAACTGCATGTTTCGGGAATCTGCAATTATCCCAAAGCACAAAGTTTAATCAAAATAAGAGAGGTCTCAAGTCAATAACTAAAACTCTCAATTTTAGAAACTAGAAAATGAAGGCTAAACCAAACCCAAACCAGGCAAAAAGAAGAAATAATAAAGATCAGAACAGAAATTAATAATAGAAAATAAAACAAAAGAAAATCGATGATTAAACGAAAGTTTGAGTCTTTGAAAAGACCAGCAAAATTGACAAAAAGAAAACTACACGCCATTATTCCTCCCGAATATATACACGAAAATCCTCAATAAAAAGTAGCAAACTACATCCAATGACATATAAGACTATAACATGATAACTAAGTGGAATTTGTCCCACGAATGCAAGATTGTTTTAATATTAGTAAATATTGCATTAATTAAAAAATAAAACTCCTGATAATTTCGATGATACAGAAAAGTAAGAGAATCTAACTTTTAAAGATTGTTTAATATTAGTAAATATTGCATTCATTAAAAAATAAAACTGCATGATCATTTCAATGATGCAGAAAAGTGAGAAAATCTAACTTCTATTAATTATATATATAAAAAACACACCACAAATTTGAAGTAGAACGAAACTTTCTCAGTCTGATAAAGGACATCAACAACAACAACAAAAAACTTCATTGAACAACATACCTAATGGTGAGAGAGTGAATGTTTCCCCCTAAAGATCAGCAACAAGCCAAAGATGCCCATGATGTCCACATCTGCCACTTCTATTCAGTATGTATTGAAGGTCCCAGGTAGTACAATAAGGAAAATAATAATAAAAGCATATACTATCTCATATCAGTACAAACTCATGTTAGCATACAGTCTTTTCTTTGGGAGTTTCATATCTAGTTATTTGTTAGTGACATTTGAAATAATTATTTGAATATGTGCTCTTTGCAAAACACTTTGAAATTTGGTCCCCTTGAAGACTTCAATTTTACATTACTATCTCTTCTAAGGTTTGAATAAAGATTATGATATAGTCATGTGATTTCAAAAAGGAGAAAAGCATTTACCTTGACGATCATGTCTCCATATAAACACACATTTAAGCACATAGAAATGTAGTATGATTCAAGATAATTCAGTAAGGTCTTGAGAGGAAATATCCTCTTTAGGCACTACTTTGGCTTCCAAGTTGATATGAAACCATTAAATATGACCTGGATGATTTGTAAGGAAGATGTCACCTTTTTCTGCCCCAGTTTTCCAAAATGGAAACTAAGTTCCACTCCCACACACTGGATAAAGAGATGTGGAGTGAAATTTTCTAATTACTCTCTTGAGGGGAAGAGGCCTAGCCAGTTTAACCCATCAGACCCTGATATTTATTCAGCTATGTCTTTTCGTGCTCATGATCACTGTTCTCAATGACAGGATATTGGGTCTGCTTCCCCTTTGATCTTTCGGTGCTTGGGTTGATTAGATTCTCTTCTTTTCATGTGTCTTTCAACATGGAAGGACTTTCCCACAGGGTGAAGATCTAGCATATTTATTTTCATATTCTCAGCCTCTCTCTCATTTGTACTCTCTGCCTCAAGTTTTAGCCAAGGGTTACAGCATACAACAGGTTTCTACGGCATATTTTCCTCCAATTTGGTCTTAAGTCTAAATTATATTCTCCAAAACAGTATTTTCACCAGATAACTCTGAACTGAGATTTATTGTGCTATTTCCCACCTTTATAAACTCAGGGTTCGGTTCCATTTAGCTTTAGTTTTTTTGTATCTATGGTTTATTACCACATTGGAGGAGAGCAGAGGTGAGTTTTAGGCCCTGGATAACACAGTGTATATTTTTAAAAGTATACTCATTACTGTGGAAAGAATTATGACCCACCTCAACAGTAAATATTTACTTTTACCCTGTGCCTAACACTATGCTATGCATTGTGGAATTTACAAAAGAGTTGGTGGAAATGTGGCTTAAGGTTAAGTACTTTAATTAAAACTTACCATACATTTAAAATTAAGTATGTGATTCATAATTAACATTGCATGTAAATCTTCATAAAAATTCTAAAATCTAAGTAATATTGTCTTCATTTTAAATTAAACTAGAGCAGGGATTTTACACAGCTTGCCTAAAGCCACACAATTACAATGTGATGTAATTGGAACTGTGTTTCTAAGCACTATGTTCATTCTTCCTCAGCTTGACAACTTTAAAATATCCTCTGAAATAAGCTTTATTAGTTTTAAGTTGCTATTACTTAGTTAATATGCTCTCTTCATTTATTGAAAATGATGTGCATCTTATAACAGTAGATAGATTGAAGTCATAAATTTGCTTTCTAATATTTATCTGATCTGGGCCACTCAGCATCATCTTGGTAAAAAGGAATAATTATATCTCCCATTTTGAAAGGTTTTGTAGGGTTTTAAAATGTTAAACTGCATTGAAAAAGTCTAGTAAAACACAGAATATTCTCAATTTTGAAAAGACAATTTTTCATTTACCTTCTCATTCTTCCTGATACCTGCCTCTCCCCAGTGATGCTGTTTCTCACAGTCCTCCCAAGTTGTAGATAATTTCTCACCCATCGCCCTCTGTCTACTACTTTTAGAAGAGCAAAAGTGTCCTAGCCTTGCTCCTCTTTGTCACTTCCATTCTCACTCCCTCCTCCTAAAACCCCTGTTTTTTAATCTCATATTATTAGACTCTGTCAAGCATTCTCTCCCCTTTTTCAGTCACTTTCTTTTATTCTCTGAAGACTTTCGATCCTGATTTACTGTTTGCAATTCTGCTACTCTCATGATTTCAGTTACTCATCAAATCCCCTGGCCTCTTAGATATTTGACCCATTCTGTTCCAATAATCTGCTCACTCCAGTACCTCAGCCATTCAATCCTCTGGTCTCAGCCTAAACCATGTCATTACAAATAAAGTTTTTTACAATTTCAATTTCAAGCTTTCTACTTTCTGACAACTCATTTCTAGCTTTCCAGTTCACTCGTTTATCTATCGTACCTACAACACCACCCATCTTGAATCTATAATCCTCATACAACCCTCAATCCAATCCTTCTCCTTATATCCCTCATCCAATTTTCCAGCAAGGCCTACCAATTCTACCCTCAAAATATTTAAACAACTCTCACTACTATTATTATCTATCCAGTCCTAGCCAACATCATGTCTCACCTGAATTTTTCAATTTCCTCCTAATTATTTTTCCTATTTCTGCATTTTCCCTCATCTTCATTCTAGCTTCAAGATATCAGCACTCAAATAATATAATTGAAGCTAGATCTTTCCTCTACTCAACCACCTTCAGTAGCCTTTCTTCTAACTCTTGGTAAAAGACAGTCATTATGGTAAAAGCTTACCAGGCCCTACACACTCTCCCCACCAGGTGTACCTCCCTGACCATATCACCTGCTCCTGTCTCCCTCTGGCACTTGGTTCCTGCCACTACCCTGATTTCTGCCGCTCCTTGAATATGCTGACCATTCTTTTATATCAGGTTCTTAGCACTTGTTTTCAAAGACTGGAAATACCTTTCTCCAGATTCCTACCTGATTTGCTTCCTAATCTCCTTCAGGTCTTTCACTCAAATGCCACCTTCTCAATGAGGCTATCCTTGATTTCCCTAATTTAAAGTTATATCCCACACCTGGCAGTCCTTATTCCATTTTCCTGCTTTAGTTTTTCCACAGCACTAGTCACTACTTATATAGTTTATTTATACATCCTATCATATGTCTTCCACAAGAATTTTTAAGCTCTATTATTAAGGCAGGTATTTTTATCAATTTTGTTCACTGTTTTATCCATAGCCCCTATAACAATCTGGTACATGGAAGGCACTCAATAGGAATGAATGAATGTTAGCTCTTTAC
>JAQZBX010001863.1:0-77739 GCA_029593785.1 Cabassous unicinctus | reverse complement strand
CCTTTATATACTTTTCATATGGAAAATGCAAGTATATTCTGCACTTCCACAAAGTAGTTTTCTACCTTCTTCCTTATTGTTCTTGAAATTCCCACTCTCAGTATGTGATTTTTCTACACATAATAAATACTTGGGCACAAGAAATACTTTCCTTTCCTCTGAATTCGAAGAGCAAAAAACATTAGATTTGATGCTAAAGGTAAGTTGCTACTGGGTCTTAAGTGAGGGAATGGGGACAGTGGTGCAAGAAAGTCTATTTTTTATGTAAAGAGTAAAACAGTGAAACAGTTTCTCAATAACATTTTTCATGGATTATTTCATCAAAAAAATATTTACTAAGTGAATACTATGCCAGGCACCATCTATATTGTCCAGATTGTGGGAAAACAGTGGCCACAAAAAGTTTCCTGGTGTAAGCACAATAAACCCTTTTTCTCCCAGTGAACACTACTCTAAAACCTGAATTCAACAGCTATTTGAGGACTCTGAAAGAGTTGGGAGAGAATAACAGAGTTCAAAGCACAACTGAATCAGTGGTGAGTTTACCATTTTACCCTCCAGGATTTCCCCAGCCTGAACACAGCGCAGACTAAATGTCAGAAGTGGGCTCTAGGTTGCAGACAGACTGAGCTCCAGGGTAAGCCCTCTAGTTGAGGTTCAAGGAATAGGAAAGAGTATTCTTAACTCTCTGAGGGAAAACAGAAATCCCTCATTTTTGTTTTTTGTTTTCTTTTTCCTTTGTCTATTCTCTGGGCCCTTGCAATCCAGTCCCCCAAAACCCCAGTGATGAAAGTAACAGGGGTCTACAAGAAGGAAAACTCAGAGGGAAGCATGTCTTCCTCTCCAGTTGGTGGAGTTGTAGTCCTAGGAGCCTGTAGCAAACGCTATTTTTTCTTTTTTCTATTTTTTTCCACCTGCCACTTGGTTCCAGACATGGGTTCAGTTACAGAACAGAGTGATCAAAGATCCAGCTTTCTAGGTGGAGGATCAAAAAGAGGACTTCCAGGGAACTAGAAGGTAAGGGAGATTGTTGAGAGGAAGGAGCTCAGAAAAGTGACAACATAGAGATTTTTTCATGAAATCCTAGCTCATCCCCAAGCTGCGCATGTGTGTAGATATGTTTATGGATGATTTTGGAAATTGAACTAAAAGACAGACCATCATCCTGGTCCCACAGTGACCACTGGGTCAGATCTGAATAGCAAAGTGAAGATTTTGTAAACTCAACTGATGTAACTGCAGCTCACAAAAGGTAAACTGGAACCTGCTGCCTGAATATAACAAGATAAATTGCTGCTAAAACAACACGCTCTATATATTTAATCAAGACCTAGAGACTCAACACTGAATGCTCAAAGTGTATATGATACATTTCAAAATTATTTGGCATGTAAAGAACTAGAAAAACATCAACTCACATGGGAAAAGGCAATCAAGAGACAAGAATGCTGAGATGACCCAAATATCAGCATTACAACACAAAGACTTTAAAGCAGTTATTATAATAAAAACATTCCAAAAAGCAATCACAAACTCTCTTGAAACTAATGGAAACTTAGAAATTATCTACAAATAAAGAGAAACCATAAAGAAAATATAAATAGAAATATTAGAACTGAAAAATTACAACTGAAATAAAACCTGAAAAGACAATCAGAGTGAAAAGTACAGAAGAAAGAGTCTATGAACTTGAACATGAATCAACAGAAATTATCCAATCTGAACCTAAAAGAGAAAAAAATATGGGAAAAAATTCAGAGTCTCAGGGACCTGTGGAAAAATAACAAAAGTTCTAACGTTATGTCATCCAAGTCCCAGAAGGAAAGGAAAAAGCTTCCAGTGCTGATGAAAATATTTTCAGATAATGAGAAAATTTTTTCAGATTTGGCAAAAAGACAAAGTAGATATAACTGGAAGGAGAAACAGACAAATCTACAATTACAGTTGGATAATTTAACACTCCTCTTTGTAATAAATATAAACAATTGACAGTCATCACGGCATAGAAGGACTTAAAAACTCTATCATCAATTCTGGGAAAAAACTCATAAATTTGGTCTTGTCATATTTTCCAATTTTAAGACTTACTAGAATGCAACAGTAATTAAGCCCTCATAAAAAAAAATCTCACTTTCACTAATTGATCATTCTCTTTGTTATCATCCAATTTAGTCTGAGCCAAAGAACAAAACACATTAAATACTGCTTTCCCTTTCTAAAAGGCATAATTCTTTACAGTAACAAATAAAAATACTCCTAAATGTTTACTTCAGTAATATTTGTGAAATGCTTTTGTCTCCCAACATGATAGGGCCTATCCAGACCACCTTTTTGTGTATTTCACTCTTAAATTTAAATTTAGGATTTGTAAGGTTATTGTCATTTCTATTTCTCTATATAAATAATTGAAAAAATCTATAAAATCTCTTTCATTCCTCTGAAATTATTCGGAATAAATCATAGCTTTGCTGGGAAAATAAGATGAATTTCCAGAGAAGAATTACTCATATTCCCATTTTTGTTGTGGAGTAATACTCCACAAATTCCTCTTGATGACATGATGGCCCTAACAAGAATGCCTCAATGCTTGCCAATGTTGTATGTGGGTCAAGAGCATGGAATTTGGAACAATATGGCCTGGATTCAAAACACCCAGCTCTGCCATTTAACTAGTGAGTGACCTTGAACAACTTATTCAACTTCCCTGCCTTAGCATCCCTATTTATCAAATGAAATTACAATGCTAGCATATCTCATTTATATCTATATATTTAAAACAACAACTTGGATATTTTAAGCACCGTGCAAAATGATTATGATTATTTTCATTTAATTCTACCCAAAGGCTGGAATCCCTCTTCCTAGCAGCTACCTTTCCATAACATACCTGCCAAAATCTTAGAAACATATGTGTTCATTTCATGCAGGGGTTCATTCACTTTCTGAATGACTTTACATGCACCAGGCATTGTTTGTATATTGGCGATACCATGAAAATTAAACGGAGTCTTTGTTCTAAAGATGATGACAGTGATGGATATAATTTGTAGGTATAATATACTGCCTGAGATGAAAAAAATTGGAAAAATATTCTTCAAAATTGAAGTTAATACTATGTTGGAGAAATATTATAGCTACGAACTCAAGGCAAAGACATGATTGAATTATTTTAATGCCTCCATTTTCCTCGTTAAATAGGCTTTAATTTCTTACTTTTAATATTTAAAACTTTATTCCAAGGTCATTTTGACTGAACAACTATCAAGCTTAGTTTATGAATTATAATCATTTCAGTATTTTATGAGATTTTTCAAAGTTTTGAAGTTAATTGGTAACTTTGATTAATCTGAGATTTTCAGCAGTTTCACTTTACAGAATTCATGAACATTAGTTTATAGCAGATAAAATTGCCTCTGAGCCACGTATAATAATAATTTCTCACAAAATGTTGAGTTCATGTCAGTTAGAATGAAACTCATTTTTCAAAGGCAGGTATAACAGAATAATGGCAGGACTTAAAGTTGTCTATGCACTGATTCACTAAATATCACAAATTATAACATTTGAGTTTGCAAGTACAACACAGCACTTTATTTTTATTGCATTGGTTACTGTGAATAAGAGAATTATCCTAGATCTTAGATTCATGTGCTGAGGAAGCTTTCATCAGATTAAAAGAGTGGATGGAGCAGAGTGGGGTAGAGAATTTTAAACTGAAAAACCAACAGAACACAGCTCCTGTGGAGAGAGAGAGAGCAAAAAGTACCTGAAAAACTGAAAGAGGACCCACAAGACTGGAAGGCCAACAAAAGGGTCTGGAGAGGCACAAAACTTTGCCCTACAACTAGAGAGCTCAATGAATCTGGGGTTCCCTAAGCCAAGAATAGCTTGTGTAGGTACTCCTGAGTTAGGGGAGTATTTGAAACAGGCAGGAGTTTATCTGGGCATTGGCTATCAGAGATGATGAAAGGTAAATCTGTCTTATTTATGGAGCTAGAAATTGAGAAAGCCAGAACTTTGCTAAATGCAAAAAGGAAATTGATGTATATTCCAAGTCCTGAACAGTAAGCTCTAAGTGACAAGCGTGTGTTCCAATAGCTGTTATATAATGCATGTGTTATCATTATATGATAAATTACGTGATATGTTAGCCTTATTTCAAATCTCTAAGTATTGTATTATGGTGGTATACTCCAACTATATTGCTTATCAAACCAGAAAATCCATTATCCAAAGCCCATTTTTCATAGCAAATCTAAATCCTTTTTTCAATGCAACCAGCCTGGTCCATATTAACAAGATTCTTATAGGCATATCAGCCAGATTTGAAACACAGAGGACACTGAGCACACAATGGTAATGGTTTGTAAAAATATTTGTTTTTCACAACATTGACAGTCATAGACTTGTTAAAAAAATGTGTTGTAGGGCACTAAATATATTGTTTATCTAATAGTAAATGCAATAGTTGTCTATTTATCCAGTACAAAACCCCAGGTGCCGTCCTTGAACAACTCTTGAATAAATAAATATTAAGTGGAGTAGGGTGTTTGAATTTACTATCAGGTTTGCAAACCACCCTTCCACCCCCCAAAATATATTGCTAAATTTAATACTAAACAGATCTTTCATGCCAGCACAAATAATTGACTTTGTTTCACAACTGTCTCTCAGTACAGGAAACATGTGGATAAGTTGGCATTTAGTGTTCCTGAATTTTCCACATTTTTTTCTTGCTCTAAATATCCTATTATCACTTATCTTTTAAATGTAAATATGTAACCTAGATCAAAAGTAATGATTTGTCATGAATTTGTGCTCAGAATAAACTAAGCAAGAATTCAATAAAAAAGTGTTTCATTTGCCTCTGTGGCAGTTTAATATTATTTATGAATTCCAAAAAGAGATATTGATTGTGTTTGTAAACTGGTCTCTTCCTCTGGGCATGATACCCCTTTGATTGCATTAAATTCAGAGGTTTCACTTTTACTTTATTAAATCAAGATTAGGGCTTTGATTCAACCACATCATTGGGGTGTGCAGGGTTGAGTCCCAGCCCTCTTGCTGGGCTATATAAAAAGACAGTCAATCAAGAACACAGAAGTATATAACAGAGAAGAAGAACACAGAGGGAGAGAGACAGCTCCATAGACACAGCAGAGGCCCCAGGAAGAGAGACGAACCATTTGCCTGAGAGTTTACAGCTGACCTTGTGAAGAGAACAGAGCAGCTGAGTCTGGAAAGAAACGAGCCCCGGGAAGACAGATGAGCCTTATGCCAGCCTACAGCTGGAAGAAGCTGCACCCTCCAAGCTTTAAGAGAGAGAAGAAGGCAAACCCTCACAGACGCAACCATATTGCTTCCATGTGGCAACAGAGTTTCGTAAGGAAGTAATCTTGAGTTGGACTCTTTATGGACTTTACCCCAAATAAATACCCTTTATAAAATCCAATAGATTTCTGGTACTTTGCATCAGCACTCCCTTGGCTGACTAATACAGCCTCCCAGAAAAATTAATGACATTGCAATTCCGTTGATACTATATTCAGAGACCAAGAAGTCTGCCTATAACATAAATTCTTCTATGGTGCATATTTTGTAAAGGAATTTTGTAGAGGAAGTCATTTCCCCTGGGGTGTTTATTTTGCCAGTATGGGCAAGATGAAGACCCTAGTAAGAGAGGAAGAGGAATATTTGTATGAATTAAAATGCTGATGTATTTTTAAATAATAGGGATAGCTTTGGGGCATATACATTTAGGATCATTATGTCTTCTTGGAAAATTGAGCCTTTTATCCTTATGCAATATCTCTCTTTGTCTCTAGTAATTTTCTTTGACCTGAAATCTACTTTGACAGTAATATATCCACTCGGGCTTTTTTAAAAAATGTTTGTCTGTTATATCTTTTCCATCCTTTTACTTTCAACCTACCTGTGTCATTGCATTTGAAGTGATTGCTTTGTAGAAAGCATATGGTTAGATCATGTTTTCTTTGTACCCACTCTGCTAGTCTCAGGCTTTAAATTGGTGTATTCAGACCATTTGCATTTAAGTTAATTATTTTTATGTCAGGGCTAAAATATGCCAGCTTATTAGTTATATTTTCCTTCTTTAACACTTTTCTTATATTCATAGACATTTTAGAGAATTCCTTCTTTATTTATTTAAAATATTTTCCAGGGTATCACTTTATATACTTGTCTAGCTTCTGCAATACACATATGTAACTTATCACATTCTAATGGTATTGATATTTACCATTTGAGTGAAGGGTAGAAATCTTATATTCATTTGAGTCTTATAAGCCTCTTCACTTTTTAAAAACTGTCTTAAGAATTTTTCTTTAGAAATATAATTTTCTTAAGAACTGCCTCTACATACTTACATTGAGTACCAAATCAGATGTTGTTTTAATTTTTGCTTCAATGATCAAAATGATTTAAGAAACTCATGATTAAGATAATTGATTATATTTACCCCTATTCTTACCCATTATGATGTTTTTCTTCCCTTTTAGAATTTCTAAACATTCATTATCATTTTCTTTCTCTTTAGATAAATTATTATGGCCATTTTTTAAGAGTAGGGATGTTAGCAATAAAATGTCTTAATTTTCTTTCTTCTAAAAATGTTTTTATTTCATTACTGAGGGATATTTTTACAGAATAAAGAATTTGTAGTTGACAGTTCTTTTCTTTCAGTACTTGAAAAAAGTTGTGCCACTTCTTTCTTTACAGTTTCACATGTAAAAATCTATTGAAATTCAAATTGGTGTTATCCTGTAATATCTTATAAGCTCCTTCTTTTTGTTTTTAAATTTTTGCCTGTTTAGCTTTCAGGCATTAAATTATGTCGTGTCTACTTGGGAATTTGGAGGAGTCTGTCCATCTGAGAAGTACTCAGCTTCTTGAATCTGTAGGTTTATGTCTTTCACCTAATATGGCAGTTTGAGATTATTTATGAATCCCCAAAAGAGAAAGATTATGTTTGCAAACTAATCTATTCCTCTGGGTATAATACCCTTTGATCGCATTAGATTCAACTAAGATGTCTTTGATTAAATACCTGTTAAGATTAGGGCTTCCATTTGACCATGTCAGTAAAGCATGACTCAGGTTGAGTCTCTGTCCCCTTGGTGGGTTTATATATGTGGAGCTGGGGCAAAAAGAGAACAAAATCAGGATGACCCTGTTTAAGGAGTGGCCAACAGGGGATGTTTCCAGTTGATTACCAAGCAATGCCTTGGGGTTTCTACTGGTGGGGCTGTCACAAACTTTGAATTCCAAAGCCTAGACAGGGAAGAGTATCAGACCAAAGGAAAAGCAATCTGGTTGTTTTTTTCTGTTTGTTTGTTTGCTATTGCATGACATGTCAACAGAAACCATATCTTTGAAAACAAACAAACAAAAAAATGTGTTGACCATGTAAAATGTGAAAAATTGAAAGCATTCCAGCAAAATAAGGATTTTGTTTTTTAAAATTATGTGTAAAAAGGGGGTCATATTATGGGCAGACTTCATGAGTGGGAATTTGCTTAGAATTATGAGTAGTTCTGAATTAGAAAAACATGTGAAGGAAAGGCAGCTGTAAACCTACTATACCCTAGAGAATTGTGCAAACATTGAAACATAATCTGGGCTTGCCTAATCCATTTGGAGTGAATGTTACTGTTGGTTCTACTCTCACTTAGAACCAGGTAAGTGGGGTTGCCAGCCGCACAGATAGACTCAATCTACTTCTCTGGATTGGCAGAGTCTTATCACAGAAGGCAGCCACCATTTCATTGAAACAAAAGTTCACAGCATTTGATCCTTTATCCTTTAACTATTTATATATTCAGTACTGTCAGTAGTACCCAGTAATACTTCTTTTCATTAATATTTACAGGCTCATTGGACTAGAGGGATTTGGGTAGGGGGAAAAGAAGACACCTCAAATGAGTTACCAGTCAGAACCAAAATAATACTGCATGGTCTATAACCAAAGGGAAAACAAATGACCCTGTAATGATTCCAGTTAGTCATAATTATTATATTAACAGTGCTGATTTCATTTTGGAACTGGTGACTTCTGTGGTTTTTCTAACATTTGTCTCTAACAAAAGATGAAATGATTACTCATGGCCCTCTCTGCCATTGTCTTTCTTTTTTTGCAGTGAAATTAGATCTCTTTACTTCACCATTATGCCACTGCAAATTAAGTAAAAAAAATAGCAAGGCTACCTATGCCAGTAGACAGTGCTCTATCCATAAGTGACATAATGTAGATGATGCACTTGCCACTGAGCTTTCAAGGCGACTGGCTGGTATCAGACAGTTTTCATCTTGTTCAAAAAGTGCTAGTGGCTTTTTTTTTTTTTTTTTTTTTTTTTTTTTTTTTTTTGGTGTTGTTACAACACTCTGGGGAGGCTTAGGAAGATGTCCATGCAGTTTTGTAACAGCTTTTAGTTTCAAAACAATTCTGAAGAATGAAGGGCAGCCAGAGCTAACCTCAGCCCCCATTGGTCAAACCCCAGCGACCTTTGCCCCTGGTTGCTAAGGGCTTTGCAACATAAAGCAGAGAAATAAGGATCTGTCTGTTTAGTGGACACTGTGTATCCTTTAGTAGACCAGGTAACAGTTTCTGTTAGTACTATTGATTTGTACTGTGCTTTCTTGGATGGCAGAGGAAAGAGAAGTAAAACGTTTTCTTTTTTTTAAAAAAAAAAAACCTGCGTTCTTTAAATTCTGTATTATTAGCAACCTCTGTCGTATATAGTGTTTGATAATAAAGTGTTAATTTTATTCTTATGTCTTTTGCAAGTGAGAACAATAGACTTTCAGGATTTAAAACATGCATTGAGGCTTTAAAACATACAATGTATATTGAGAAAAGAGTCACAAATGGCTGAGACGCTGCTCCCTACAGACTCCCAACAGTCATCACTCACCCATTCTGTAGACTCTTATGGGACCTGGAACATGAGTTTTATGATCAATATTTTGTCCTCAGTATTTTTCAAGGTCTGATGTTGGAACACTGTGGGATTTGTTTATGTTTTTGTTTCTCATGCTTGGCATGTTGGTTTGAAAAGATTTAGGTAATTTAGTAATGGCTCTGTACTTTGGATTTATGTTTGTGGTTGTTTTTGTGGACTGTTTCATTATTTTCCCAGGAAGGGTCTTGCCAGTGTCACGCATAGCCTGCATATGGGATTGGCTGCAAATCAGTCAGTGTAGAAAGGTTAAATGGGGACTGTTTTCCTCTGTGTCATTGTCAAAGTGTTGCCGCCAACAGAAAGAAACCCAAGTGGCACTCTTGAGGATATGGATGAACAAAGTTTTATTACATGCGGGCCCAGAGGAGAGTCAACTCTCCAAAAAGTCTGAGCCCCGTTTTCTGATTTTCATAAGTTTATATAGGAAAACTAAGCAGGCAAATTCCTGAGCAAGAAGGCAGGCAGGGTTAGGAAAGCAAAAAAGCAAGGTTAGCTTATCTTCCTAAAAGCAGAAGGCCATTAGGGGGGGAAAAGAGTCATTATCTGTTAAGAGTTGTAAATTTCAATTCAAAGGAGCAGGCAGGAGTGCTTATCTTCCTGACATGGATTCTATGAAGAAAAAGGTGGGGAGGATGGGAGAAAGGGACCAGGGACTGAAGGGAGTTTATTTTCCTAAAGCTGTGGGTTTCTGCCAAGGGGGGTTAGGGTCCCGGCACTTCCCTTATCATTCCCCCCTTTTGATGCCCTTATAATTCTTTATGGGGCATCATCTGTTAACATGGGGATTTTTCTATAGTCCCCAAGGGCTGATATTTAATGTGAGGCATTACTTGGTGTTTTAAGGTGTTTAAGCGGGAAGTGAGGTATTGTGTTAGGTACCATAGAATGCATGGCCCAAAAGTTAAGAGGAAAAAGACTGAGGCTATTATTGGCATAAATGGCAAAATTCAGGAGAAGAGATACTGGAAGTAGTTCCTGTTGACAGATGCTTGGTATACACAGTTTAAACGGTCTTTGGCTCGTTCTTTCAGTAGGGCTACTTTGTCCCTAACTATTCCTGAGGAGTTTGCATAGAAACAGCATTCTTCCCCCAGGGCCTGACAGAACCCCCCTGAACTTGCGGTGAGCAAGTCTAATCCTTGCCTGTTTTGTAAAACCACTTCTGCCAACGAGTCTATCTGGTCTTGCAACCTGCTGAGAGCCCCCGATATTTCTTCAAGGTCATTTGATGTTTCTTGTGCTACTGTTTGTAAGCCCTCCTGACCAACTGCAAGAGAAGCCCTTGCTACTGCTGCGCT
Source organism: Cabassous unicinctus (assembly GCA_029593785.1). Lineage (NCBI taxonomy): Eukaryota > Metazoa > Chordata > Mammalia > Cingulata > Chlamyphoridae > Cabassous > Cabassous unicinctus. Next base: position 67,463 of record JAQZBX010001863.1, on the reverse strand, counting down.
CCCGACTACTCCTAGTCCTAAGAGTATCGGAATTGCCTGTATTGCTCATTTGGCTTGGGAGAGCTCTCCAGGCAATTCATCTCCATTCACTGAGAACGATGGTACTGACCAAGCCAGGTAGCAGATGACCTGGCCATCCTGGGGTAGGCATCGGTAGGCGTTGGTGCCACAGAACCAGATGGTGGAGTTTGCGGTGCATTGGTCAGGCTCATTGAGTGGGTGGGTGGTGTCACAGTTGGCCCTTCCAAGAGGGAGGATGGTTGAAGGAGACCTAGTAGTTATGTTTTTACAGTTAGCCAGTTTTCCTGGAGGTTCAGTTATGCGGACTGGAAGGGTCCTGGTTCCCGCTTCAGAGCTGTCATGGGTTAGGGGGGTTACATTCCATGGGACAGGTACAGGGAAGATGGTAGACTGGAGGAAGTACATAGCCAGCAGGAGGTCGAGATTCATTTAGGAGCTGGTGGAAATTTCGAACCTGGTTCAAAAGAATTTTGCGGGGCGCTGTTCTAACTTTGGCTTGTAGCATCTGGGTGGCTTTACTGATATTTTTCATTAGGGCTCTCTCTGAGGGTTGGGTTACCGGGATCAGTTGGACCAGTATGAGGTACCCTGGGTCCGGCCCCGATAGGTAGTATATTCCAATTCTTAGTTTTAGTCCTGTTTGGGCCTTTAAAAAGGTATTTTCTGATCCGGTGGTTATGTTTAATAAGGTGAGTTTTATGGGGTCACAGGTTTCTATGCCACACCCTGCCAGGCTGGGCATTTTCTGTAAGAGATATGGAGAAGTCGGTGGGACTCCATTTCAGGGAGCAGTGGCACCTACCAGCAAGCTCCAAGAGCGGCAGAATCCTCTGCCCTTTTGGGGGTCTCAGAAGAAGTATTTATCATAAGTCCCATAGTTGCGACCCCTATACCCTCTCCTGGGGGCAGGTATGGGGGCATGGGGGTATGGGGCAACCAGCAAAGTGTAAGGAACATGATCTTGGATTGTCCTACAAGCGTCAAATATTACAGAGGCTGAAGTTGCACCTGCCGACAATGGGACTGAATCTTTCAGCATGGATTGTTTGCCCCAGCTTTGACTAATTTGCAGCTGCCATAGATTTTGGGGGCAGGTACTGGCTCCTAGGGAGGGGGCAAGGAAAGAAAGAACAAGCAAGGCAAGGCACAGAAGCATCCTATTATACACCAGTAAGCAATTGCAATTAGGGCTCTATTCACAACAGTCCAGTCTGTAGGGGCCACAGCAGCAAGTCCAACTCCAAATATCAAGGCGAGTAATAAGCAGGTGTTTGACGAAGTCGGTGCTCGGGGATCCCAGGTGACTCGCACTCTCAAGGTGTGGCCAGGTACGAGTTGGGCTGTCCAGCTGTCCTGCTCTTTATTGAGGTGTGCCTTCTTGACCCTGGAATGATGGATCCAAGGGATGGTGCTTGCAACTTTAAAAGCAGTAGGAGTTACAAGGATTACAGTATGTGGACATGCCCAGGAAGGCTGAAGGGGTTCTTTTTTTCCAGTCTTTGACCCAGACTAGACCCCCTGGCCGGTGGGGGTGCACTAAGTGTCCCAAGGAGATGAGATTCTGGGACAACACAGTTTTATGTATTTTGGCTAGTGTTTTCACCAGCTGCTGGAGAATGGAATCTTGGCTAGCCTCTCCCAGAAGTTTGAGATTTCCTCTGAAGGCCCGGATAATTGGGGGTGGCTGCCCAAATAGAATTTTAAAGAGTGAATAGCCTGTGGGTCCTGGGGTGCACCTAACTCGGAGAGGGTCAAGGGAAGTATGTTTACCCAGGGGAGACCAGTTTCCTGTCAGAATTTGGCTAGGGTGGCTTTGAGAATTCGATTCATACATTCAACTTTCCCTGAACCCTGGGGCCTGTAAGCAGTATGGAGTTTCCACTGGAATCCAAACATTTTTGCTAGCTCTTGGACTATGGCAGCCATGAAGTCTGAGCCATTGTCACTTCCAATTGACAATGACATCTTGTGTCATGGAATGATTTCTCTAAGTAAAGCCTTAGTCACTTATCTTGCCTTTTTGGTGCGAGTGGGGAAAGCTTTGACCCAACCTCAAAAGGTTCATATCATCACCAACAGATATTTGTACCCCCGACTTGGTTTCACTTCTGTGAAGTCTACTGTGATATCTTCAAAGCGGGCCATTCCTGTGTGCTGGACACCTGCCGGAGTATGGGGGCCCTGCAAGGGGTTGTTTTTGGCACAAACTTGGCACTGGCTGCTGATGGTGGCACAGAGAGAAGTAAGCCGGACTATGTAGTAGTATCTCCTGAACAAGACTTCTAGTGCAGTTTTCCCTAGGTGGGTGAGTTGGTGGTATCACTGGATGAGGGCATGAGCGGCTCCTTTTGGTACAAAAGTCCAATCATCCGGGAGCAGCCAAGTTCTTTCGGGGGTTCAGCATCCCCCTTCTCTTTTAGCCCACTCTTGTTTCTCCCAGGTATAGCTTAGTTGATTAGTCTCTTGTCCTAAGAGGGACAGCTGCAGTGTTAATTCTGGGACTCGTATTCCATGGGTTCTTTCAGCCGTTTGCCAAGCTGCTTTGTTGGCTAGCCTGTTTCCTTGAGCGACCATATCCATTCCTTTCTGATGTCCCTGGCAGTGGATGATGGCGATTTTGTCTGGTTTCCAGATTGCTTCTAACAGTTGGAGGATTTCTTCTTTGTTTTTGATTTCCTTTCCCCCGGCTGTTAGGAGACCTCTTTCTCTATAAATTGCCCCGTGGATATGAATGGTAGCAAATGCGTACTTAGAGTCAGTGTAAATGTTTACCACTTGCCCGGCGGCTAGCTGCAGGGCTCAGACCAGCGCCCAGAGTTCTGCCCATTGCACAGACCATCCCCACGGTAGAGATGCTGCTTCCACCACCTGTTCAGTAGTGGTGACTGCATCTCCAGCAAGCCTTTCCCCATTTTTAACAAGACTGCTCCCATCTGTAAATAGTGTCTTATCTGGGGAAGGGAGAGGTTTGTCTTGGAGGTAGGGGTGACTGACGTAAATGTCTTCAGTCACTTCGACACAGTCATGTTCAGGGACCCCTTCCTCATCTGGCAAAAAGGTGGCAGGGCTTAAACTGCACACCATTTCTGTTGTCACTCTGGGGTTTTCACAGAGTAAACCTTGGCAATGTGCGAGCTGGGGATTCGATATCCACCGATGCCCGTGTGCGTTCATTAGGGCAGTGACTGCGTGTGGCACCATAACGTGAATGGCATGTAAGAGAGTTAATTTGTCAGCTTCTTTGATGAGGGTCATGGTTGCTGCCAAGGCTTTTAGGCACGGCGGCCACCCTGCAGCCACGGAGTCCAGCTGCTTGGAGAGGTAAGCAATAGGTTTTCGGCGGGGGCCGACTGTTTGTGTGAGAACCCCTAATGCTACATTGTTCTTTTCATGCACGAACAGGTTAAAGTTTCAAGTTACATCTGGGAGCTCCAAGGCAGGGGCTCAGCCAAGATGGCTTTTGATGTTTTGAAAGGCCCCCTGTTGAGCTTCTCCCCAGGCAGGAGGTTTTTTTTCTGGACCCACCAGAGCTTCATAAAGGGTCTTGGCCATGGCTGTAAACCCGGGAATCCAGATGTGGCAGAACCCTGCAGCCCTGAGGAACTCGCGAAGCTTTCTTTTTTGGTGGAGGTAGGGATGGTGCAGATCACTTTCTTTCGTTTGGGTCCCAGCGTCTGGTGCCCTTGTGTGATGCTGTACGCCAGGTACTTGACCTGCTGTGGGCCTTTCTCCAAGACACTTTGTACCCAGTCTGTCTTAGAAGTTGTATGAGAGTCTGGGTCCCTCTCCAGCAGTCCTCTTCCCTTTCACTGGCAAGTAGGAGGTCATCTACATATTGTAAGAGAGCACACCTGCAGTCTTCCTGGGGGTAGGTGGCCAAATCTGCTGCCAAGGCTTCCCAGAAAAGGGTAGGGGAGTTTCTGCCGGGTTTCGGGATCTTCACATTCAAAGGCAAACAGAGGCTGGCTCAGGGGGGAGGGGGTGGGCAGCCGCAAGCAGAAGGCATCTTTCAGGTCCAGGCAAGTGAACCAGGTGGCTTCAGGTGGCAGCTGTCCTAACAAAGTGTACAGGTTAGGAACAATCTGATATAAGGTGAGAGTGGCATTATTAATGGCTTGTAAATCCTGCACTGGTCTATATCCAGTCCCATCTGGCTTTTTTACTGGCAATAATGGGGTGTTCCAAGGTGATTGGCATCCAATTAGAATCCCCTCTCTCTTCAGGCGATCTATATGTTCAACTATGCGCAATTGTGCTTCACGGAGGATCAGATACTGCCTCTGCCGGACAGGGACCACTCCAGGAATCAGGTCGATGATGATGGGTGCATGGTTCCATGCCATTCCCTGTGGGTTTTTTCCTGCCCAAACCTGGGGGAAAAGTTCCAGCAGTTTTTCCGGATTCTGACCTGAAATTTCTTCTGCATGAAGTCTCCATTCTTCGCTTCGGTGCATGGTGACGAGGAGAGTGAGGCTGTTCCCGAGGTTTAAGCTTGCTGGCCCTTCAGGTTTGAAGGTAATCTGGGCTCCCAGTTTGGTTAAGAGGTCCCTACCAAGCAAGGGAACTGGACATTCAGGCAGGTACAGAAATTCATGAGTCACTTCATGGCCACCGAGCTGGCAAGTTCTTGGCTGGTAAAAAGGCCGTTGGCTTGACTGGTCCCCAGTTGCTCCTATGATATTAGCAGTTTTTCTGCTAAAGGGGGCGATGGGGATTGTGACCACAGAATGTTCAGCACCAGTGTCCACCATGAAAGTCACTGACTGGCCCCCAACTTGCAATTAGCTCGTGGGGGCTAAGTTCCAGTGAGCCCGGTCACCCCTATTCAGAGTTGAGCCCTGCCAGCCCAAGCAGATGGTCTTGGGACTCAGGTTGGTATTTCCCTTTAGGGATCTTCCTTCTATGTGCCTGAGTCTCTTGGGGGCACTCATTTTTCCAGTGTCCACTCTCTTTGCAGTAGGCACATTGGTCTCTGGCCAGAGGCACCCTTCTCGTGCTTGTCCCCTCTTTTCAAGGAGGCTCTTCTGTTCTGGTGGGGTCAGGATTTCCCAAGGCTGCTGCCAGTAGGGAGGCTTGATGTTTTATTCGCTTCTTGGCTTCTCGTTCAGCAGCTTCATCTCGATTGACAAATATTTTGTTGGCGACTTCCAGTAGTCGAGAGATGTTCATGCCCACAAACACTTCTAATTTTTGAAGCTTTCTTTTAATGTCTGTTACTGCCTGTGCAACAAAGGCGGCATTCACCATCCTCTGGTTTTCCAGAGCTTCTGGGTCAAAAGGAGTGTAGATGCTGAAGGCCTCGCAAAGCCGTTCATAGAAATCTCCCGGAGAGTCGTCGGGCTTTTGAGTAACTGAAGTCATCTTTGTCATGTTTGTGGGTCGTTTTGCCCCCTCTCGGACCACTCAGAGGAGCGCTTCCCGATATTGCTGGAGTGCAGCCAGTCCTTGTTCAGTGTTGAAGTCCCAGTTCGGTTGAGTTTCTGGTGCTGCCTCTCGTGCCCAATCTTCCGGGTTTAAGATGCCAGTAGGGGCCTGCTCCTGCAGCCACTTTCAGGCTTTCATCAGACTCCGTCGTCTCTCCTCCATATTAAACAAAGCCAGGAGGAGGTGGCGGCAATCATCCCAAGGAGGACGATGGGTTTGGAAAATGGATTCCATGAGAGCAATTCCTGGGGCTTTTCTGAGTAGGAGGAGGTATGGTGCTTCCAGTTTAAGAGGTCTGTAGTTGTGAAGGGCTGGTAGTATAATAGGCTTCCCGGGTTGGATGGTCCCATTCTCGTGGATCTGGCCCAGACCCTGTGTTTCACGAAGGGGCATCTGTAACGCGGGTTGTGCCGACTGGAGCCTCCTCCCTAGTGGGGTTACAGGGCTTTCCTCAGAGGGGGTCAATGTTCCCAGAGAGACCAAAGGTGGAGGTGTTTCTGGCAGATCTGCCTGCACTCCCGGGCTAGGAGGAGAGACCAAAGGTGGGGGTGTTTCTGGGAGATCTGCCTGCACTCCCAGGCTAGGAGGAAAAGCTAGAGTGGCCGGAGCGTATGGCAGTGGGGGTAGTGGTGGGTCCTCCTCTGAGGACCCTTGATGAATGACTGGCTTCCAGAGCCCCGTTCCCTGTGCAACCAAGACCCTGCTCTGTCCCTTTTTTCCAATGCACAATCAAACCCAAGGGGGCAGAGTCTGGGCTATCTCCAACTAAGAGTCGATGTAGGGAAACTGATCTGGGTGGCCAGGAGTTCCCATGATCATAAGCTACACTGCATGGACCCTGGCTATATCCAGGGTCCCTTCTGAGGGCCAGTCAACATTAAAAGTGGGCCATTCTACTTCACATAAGGTTCAGGGTGTGCCGGAGTTCATCCAGATGCCATAATCTCTGGAAAAACCCTTCTTGAAATTCTTGAGCATGCAGTTTAAGATGGTAGGTTTTGACTGTGATGAGCTCATACCCTGCGTTGGTGGTGCAAGACAGACAAGGGAAGGTGTCGCCTCTTTCAAGGCCACTCAGATGCCCGTCCGTCTGTGTCTCTCGTGAGAACTTAGGCTTGTCTTAGCTAAGGCGCCCGGGTAAAGTTCTGGGTGGCCTTTATGCTGTATGACATAGCCACAGAAAACAGATTAGTGCCCACACTGGCTCCATAGCATAAAGCTTTGGAGTCACAGACTGATATGGCAAACACAAGCCTCTGCCGTTCTCACTCACTCATGCAGTCACTCAAAGGTTATGCAGTTCCTCCTACAGGGATTAACAGTGTTGAATCTGCACCCTGAGTCAGTTGCGCAAGATAGACAAGGGAAGGAGTTGCCTCTTTCAAGGCCACTCTGATGCACTCCTGTCCGCATCTCTCGCGAGAACTTAAGCTCGTCTTAGCTAATGCACCCGGGTAAAGTTCGGGTTGGCCATTATGCCATATGATGTAGCTGCGGAAAACAGGTTAGGGCCCATGTGGGCTCTGTAGCATAAAGCTTTGGAGTCACAGACTGGTACGACAGATGCAAGCTTCTGCTGTCTTCACTCACTCACACAGTTACTCAGAGGTTATGCAGTCCCTCCCACAGGGATTGCCCTATTCTGGAATCTCGGTACTCAAGATTTCAGGAGGTGATCAGTCTCCTCTTCCATCCGGAGATGGGCCTGACTGAGGACTTGGCACCTGGGGCTTTACCTTTCGGGAGTCTTCTGGCACTGTTCAGTCTGCCTCTCCACTGAGTCAGGCCGGGGTGTAGGGACGCGGCCTGCGGGGACCACCTCAGAAGGGCATCCCATCAAGAGGACAGGAGGCATCCACCTCGTTTGTTCGGAGATTGCCTTTGGCCACGCCAGTCAGCCCCAGGCCGGAGGCATAACAGGACTTCTTTTTTTTTTTTTTTCATAATTTTTTTTATTTTTAAAGAAGCTTTAGAGTACATAAATGTTACATTAAAAATATGGGGAATTTTCATATACCCCACCCCTCCTCCCACACTTTCCCACATAAACATCTTTCATTAGATAACAGGACTTCTTGATTGGGTCTTTTCTGGTCAAGGAACCAAATGTTGCGGCCAACAGAAAGAAACCCAAGCAGCACTCTTGGGGATATGGATGAACAAAGTTTTATTGCGTGTGGGCCCAGAGGTGAGTCAAGTCTCCAAAAAGCTGAGCCCCGTTTTCCAATTTTCATAAGTTTATATAGGAACACTAAGTGGGCAAATTCTTGGGCAAGCGGGAAGGCAGGGTTACAAAAGCAGAAAAGCAAGATTAGCTTATCTTCCTAAAAGCAGAAGGCCATCGGGGGGGAAAAGAGCCATTATCTGTTTAAACTTTTAAATTTCAATTCAAAGGGGCAGGCAGGAGTGCTTATCTTCCTGACATGGATTCTATGAAGAAAAAGCAGAGGGGGAGGATGGGAGAAAGGGACCAGGGACCGAGGGAAGCTTATTTTCCTAAAGCTGTGGGTTTCTGCTGAGGAGGGGTAGGGTCCCAGCACTTCCCTTATCAAATGGAAGAGTCACAAATTACCTATAGATTTTCAGGGGAGCTTTTGCTTTCTGGTACCTTAGCAATGGCAGCAGCCGTTTTTATTAGTTTCTAAAATATTAGAAAAAAATAGTTTAAACTCCTCCTTCTATTCATTGCTCTCAGAGTGGTGGTCACTGGTTCTTCTTTTGAAAGCCACCCCCAGCAACACCCCCATTTGCCTACACTACCTTTATATTTTTCCTTTTATTTTTTTTTTGTCTCTTGCCTTCCTTCCAATTTTATTTTCCCTAGGAGCCATGAATAGGCAGTTCTGTCTTTTGTTTGGCATTACTGAGTTTTTCCCATGCATTTGCCCCAGAGCTGCTTGGAAGTGAGAAAAAATCTCCCTACAATGGGCCTGCTTCCATTGTCTGTACAGTTTAATAGATGCTGGCATGTTGGAGGTTACCCATGAGTCAGAATCTGCTTTCCATGCTTACTCTTGACACCCCATTAAAGCCACTCATAGTGTGTGCATCTGGGTGTGAAGCCCAGCTCCATGTGGTCCTGGGCTCATACTGCCCTGCTTTGCAGTTTCAAAACACTCTAGTGCTGTTTTGAAATGCCGAAATTATATAAGCGTAAAAGAAAACGCAACACACACAGCACACACACAAAAACAAACCCATACGATCTGTATTTGTATTACACATGTCCGTTCAAGCGTACCTAAAGAAATTAAAGATTTTCATCATTAAAAGAAAAAAAGACATACAGAAGAGGAAAGAACTTTGTCATTTTTTATCCTAGGTCCCCAGAGAGAGATGAGCCATTTACCAGATAGCTTACAGCTGACCCCCACAGAGCCTCAAGAGGAAGAAGAAACCCAGGAAGGAGAGACCAGGCAGAGATCGGTGACCATCTTGCTTCAACACATGGCAACTGACTTCGGTGAGAAAGCAGCCATGAGTTGGACTCTTTAGGGCCTTATAACTGTAATCTTTTACCCCAGATAAATACCCTTTATTAAATCCAACAGATTTCTGGTACTTTGCATTGGCATCCCTTTGGCAGACTAATACAGAATTTGATAACAGAAGTAGTGGTGTGCTTTTGTAATTGCCAAAAATGCTGGAGCATTTTTATAAATGGGCAAGGAGTACTTTTTGGAGGAATTGTGAGATGCTTGATGGAAAAAGCCTAGATTGTTTTGAAGAGACTGTTGGTAGGAATATGGAGCCTACAATTATTTCTGATAAAGCCTTAGAAGTCAATGATGAAACTATTATAAACTGGAGGAAAGGCAATCCATGTTTTAAAGTTGCAGAGAACTAGCAAGATTGACTCCTGGTGTTATATGAAAAGCAGAATTTGAAAATGGTGAGCCTAGACATTTAGCTGAAGAATTTTCCAAAGTAAACTTGGAGAATGCAGCTTGGCTTCTCCTTTCAGCTTATAGCAAAATGCAAGAGGACAGAGATAAGCTGAGAACTGAATTGTTGGGCACAAAGAAACCTGATTCCAGAAATTCCAAGCCTCTGGAAATCAAGCCCCCAGATGGTAGTTACCTATTTGAAGAATTAAGTAAACTTGGAACTTGTAAGTCAAGATGGAAAATGCAGTAATCCAGGAAAGACTTGTGGAAATTCTTACTGTCTGAAGCCTTGGACCCCTGCTTCCTGCATGTTAAACCAACAAGCTTTTTGTGAGATCTGTATGAACAAAACCACTGTCAGCCTGAACTAAAAAGGACATGGAGGTAAGAGATGGATGGGAAAATGGCTTTAAGAGAAAAACAATGAAAGCTGAATTCTGGAATTAAGACATCTCCTTGTCCAAGAGAGGGACCCCAGCATTTGAAGAAGGTGGATGTTCCAGCCCATTACTCAGGGAGAATTTGACTTCCCTGGGCTACAGAGAAGGTGGAGCGCATTCCCTGGTGGTTGGGGAGAGTTAGGTCACCACCCCACTTCTCTGAAAGGAGTGGGCCTCTTCCCCATAGGATGGGGAGAGTGAAGTCACCATCCCACTGCTCTGAGAGTGTTTGGTCTACTCCCCATAGATTAGGGAAGGCCAGGTCACCACTTCACCGTTTTGAGGAGGTTGGGCCTATATGCCAGAGATTAGGGAGAATGTTGCCTCCACCTCAGTGTACTAAGGGGGCTGAGACTCTACCCCAGAGATTAGGGAAAGTGTGGCCATCACTCCAATGTCCTTGGAGGATGTGGTCTGGAGCTCGGTCACCATCCAGATACTTAATGAGGGCAGAACCAAGAAAATGGCCATTGGGCAAGCCTGTGGAAAGGGTGGGCCCCCATGAGGCCCTGAGGAGAAGAAACCATCATCTTAAGAATGACTCTCAGACTTTGAAATCTAATGAAGTATGCCCTGAAGGTTTTCAGAATTGTTCTGGATCTAAGACTCATATCCTTAGCATTGCTACTGATAGGATTTAAGGTATTTTGGAATACTGTAATGTCTTTTGGGGATTTAGAGGGTGGAGTGTGACAGTTTGATATTATTTATGACTCTCCAAAAGAGAAAGATTATGTTTGTAAACTAATCTGTTCCTCTCTGTATAATACCCTTTGATTGCATTAGATTCAGATGAGATGTTTTTCATTAAATTACCTGTTAAGATTAGGGCTTTGATTTAACCATGTCGGTAAGGCATGACTCAAGTTGAGTTCCCGACCCCCTTGACGGCCAGATATAAATGGACACTTACTAAAGAAGACACACAGGAAGAGAGAGAGAACTTAGTCAGTTTTGATCCTGGGGCCCCAGAGAGAGATGAGCCATTCACCAGATAGCTTACAGCTGCTCCTCACAGAGCCTCAAGAGAAAGAGGAAGCCCAGGAAGGAGATACCAGTCAGAGATCAGTGACCATCTTGCTTCAACAGGTGGCAGCTGACTTTGGTGAGAAAGCAACCTTGAGTTGGACTCTTTATGACCTTGTAACTATAAGCTTTTATGCCAAATAAATACCCTTTATAAAACCAACAGATTTCTGGTACTTTGCATTGGTACCCCTTTGGCAGACTAATACACCAAATTTGGGAAATTTTCAGCCATTATTTCACTGAACAGTTTTTCAATCCCACTGTGTTTCTCTTCTCCTTCTGGAACGCCAATGCTTTTGTTATTCTCCTACTGGTCTACAGCACCATTTATTTGTTCAGCCTATTTTCTTTCTGTTGTTCAGAGTGAGTACATTGTGAATTATGTTATCTTATCTTCACTGATTCTACCCTCTGTTATCTTTATAAGAGCACTGAGCCCATCTAGGGAGATTTTATATTTGAGTTATTATATTTCTCAATCTTGTAATTTCCATTTGGTTCTTTTCCATAACTTCATTTTCTTTCCTAACATTTTCTATTTTTAATTTGTTTCAAGAGAATTCATAATTGCTTGTCAAAGCATTTTTAAGGCTAATTTAAAATCCTTTTCAGATAATTCTAACATTTGATTCATCTCAGTGTTGCCGTCTCTTGATTGTCTTTCTTATTCACTTAAATAATGATTTTTCCTGGATCTTGCTGTGATGAGTGATTTTCTCTTGTATTCTGGACATTTTGGATAATTTGAGGCCCTGGAGCCTCTTGTTGTCATTGTTGTTGTGTTAGCAGAGAGGCCTCATGTTGTGGAGCCTGAGTGCTCAGTGCTGTACATCACAAACAATGAACCCTACTGTAAACAATGGACTATAGCTAATAGTTCATTATAACTATAAAAATGTTCTTCCATGAATTTTAACAAATGGACCATACTAATGCAAGGTGTTAATAATAGGGTGGTATAAGGAAACTATGTATTTTATGTATGATTTTTTAGTAAACCTGTAACTTCTCTAATAAAGAAAAATGTAGTCAAAATTAAAATTAAAGAAAAAATACAACTGGGGGAGCTAATACTTGGCATTTTATTAGTAACGTATACCTCATGGGAAAATATTACACCAACTCTTAACCTGAGAAAATAATTATATTGACAGAAAGTAAAGGAAAAGCAAGTAAACTTTCTTTCTTAGGCAAGGAAGGGATAGGAAAAGTGTAGTTTAGGTGAAGTTAAGTAACAAAGTAAGTGTGAAAGCACTGCTAGTCTAAAAAGCTAAGAACAATTTTCATTTGCACCATATTTTGAATAAAACTCTAATTCACCTTAATTAAAAACAGATTTAATTTTTTTTTCATTTCTCAAATATCTATGATGGAAAATCTTGATAACAATCAAATTTCTAACATGTCAAGCCATACATATCTCGATTTTCTCAGGTTTTTTGGATAGATTACCTATAAAATATTTTTTCTGATTGTGTATTCCAGTCAGGGAAACATTTCCTGCTTTTGTGAGGAACAAGTTGTTTAGAAGGAAAAGGAAATGCTTAGGAATTAAAATTTGGGTGGTGATCCTCTCTACTTCAAAGAATGAAAAGTGCTTCTGAAATGCACTGACATTAAGCATGAGAACAATTAGAAAGAGCACTTCATGTTTTCCTACAGCTTTTATCAGCAATCAAAGAGCAAAAAACAAAAGCAAGTAAGCGGTTGAAATACAGGAATAAATGAAGTGCAGAGAGAGGGTAAGCATGCGTGCATAGAAATGGATATTGACTGTTTAGAATAATAATGTCTTGTGGGAATATAACATGCAAAAATAAAATGGCACAGAAGTCAGTAGAGATGAATACATGGAATTAAACTTGTAAGGTTCTGACTTTGTTTGGGAAATGGCAAAAGTACTGGTAAATTAAAAGTACATATTCTAACTTAGAAGGTATCCATTAAAAGAATAATTTAAAAATGTACATCTAAAAAGTTAATATGGGAGATTAAGAGCCAACAATTGGAAGTTACCCAAATATTCATCAACATAAAAATGGATAAACAAATTGTAGCATGTTCATAAAATGGAATGATACATAACAATGGAAAGGAAAGAACTAGAGGGACATGCAAAAATTTGGAGGAATTTCAAAATATTTTACTGGGTGAACAAAAACAAACACAAGAGCACACAGTGTAAGAGTCCATTTATTTGAAGTTCATAATTAGTAAAAACTAGCCAATGGTGATAGAAGTGAGAATATGGAGTTGGGGTGAAGATATTAATTTGGAAGGGGCATAAGGGAACTTTCTGAATTATGAGAAGATGGAAATAGTTTATCTTGACCTGGATGAGGATCACGTGTTGGTGTTTAGATGGATCTACCTGTCCATCTATCTGTCTCCAAAATCACAGTGCTGTCAACTTAAGATTTCAGCTAATAGTTCTTAATGGGCATGCATCTTAAAAGGAGACTTCTTAAACAGCATTGCACACTTGAACGTAAATGACTCTTAAGACATCAAACATAGAAGGATATGGGGCATCATTTCTTTAGGCCCCAGTCACTTTACAGAGAAGAAAACTGAGACGTAGAGTAAAGGGCGCCTTGTCAAAGATGGTGCAGCTTGTCAATAGATGGGCCAGAGGTAGACAGAGCCATCCCATATCCACTGCTGTGCTAACTTAATATAATCTGATGTTTAATATTCAAGTACCACTGGAATTAAAGGGAGTCAGAAATTCACCTGTCAGAATACAAATACTATGATATTCTAAAATGGATTCGTGTATTTCTCTTTTTCTTTCAAGCTTAATTTTAGTCTCCTCATTTAATGGGGGTTTCTAGATTTGACCACTAGTGAATACACAGACACAAGCTGTGGATTTTACATCTCCTTTGATCACGTTTTTTCCCTTGCCTTAATTTTTAGAGAAATGCCATGTTCCATTAGGCTTGATTTTGAAGTGAGACGGTTAAGGGTGAAATTATTTTTCAGGGAATAGCCTTGCTTTTCTTGCAAGAAGCACTTTACTCATGATTATATGTGCACTCAGATGAAAGTACATTTTTTGCCTTGATTGTTGCCCACTATGCAATTATTCATGAGCTTGAGATAAGCGGTTTCAGCATGGCAAATGCTTCTTGTGTTTGTGACATGACACTTTTTGATCTATAATATAAGGAAGAAAGTCTTTTTTCTACTTACCTAAAATCCTTCCCAATACAAGGGAGCTGATGGCATTGCATTCTGTAACTGATCTGTACTGGTTATAGGATGACTTGTCTCCTTGAAGTCTGGTTAACTTAATAATTTGTTCCAACAAAAGCAAATATTGAAATGGAGAGTCATTTTGATGATACAAAGAGAGGAAGCAAAGGGAGACTAAGGGGATAAAAAGAAAAATAAACTATTTGTTATTCCTACCACAAAGGTTAAAGAATCCAATTTTTAAAGAGTTCATCATTTATAAAGAAGAAACATTTTAGAAGCAATTTCTATAATGCCATCAGATACCACTCCACTCTGATGCCTATTATTTCTCTAATTTACTTTTCTTCATTGTAAAAGTATCTAAAATTAGTGGAATCTACAAAAAGATACACTATGTTATTTTAAACCTCAAACTTTTAGCCTACCTCAGGAGAAAACACATAACATGAAGTAGAAAAACATTCTCTCCATGTATTGATTTCACAGATAAATGATTTTCTTCAAAAACCAGTGACACTGCAAAACTTACTTTGCAGTGACACAGGCATGTTTTTTTTTATTTTTTACTTATTCCCATTTTAATCATATTACATTATTTTTCTTGTTTTTAAATTGCTATTATTTATAGCACTTGTGACTTCATAATCCAATGGAAATTGGTTCCCATTGAAATATCAATTAAAAATTCTACCAGTATTACCCAATAATAAAGTTGACAACCTTTCCCTTTGGAGGAAAGTCAAACTTGGCCCTTCAAATGATCAATAACTTTGAACGATTTTCATTGTTAAGCAGAAACAAAGCAAACAACAAGCAATATAAACAAAACAGAACACCCTGACTACATTTGACTCTTATCCTTACTTATGAAAGATGACCACTGAATGGGCATCTATTTCCTTGAGACTAATTATGACATTTTTGCTTGAGGTCACCCATCCTAAGGAGTCAGACTTTCAATCACTGCATCACATCTGCAGAGACCACTCTTGATGACAGTATCCATCAGCCAAGTTTTTTAAATCAAAGCACTATAGACATTGTTATTTTAGCAATGGAAGAACCCTTATGATTGATGTAAAGGCAGTGGCCATCAAAGGTTCTGAAGGGAGGGAGAGGGAAGAATAGGTGTAATATGGGGGCATTTTTGGGACATTGGATTTGTCCTTCATGACATTGCAGGGGCAGATACAGGCTATCGTATATTTTGTCATAAACTATAAAATTGTGTGGTGCAAAGTGTAAACCATAGCCCATGGTCAGTAACAATGCTTCAATGTGTGTTCATCATTTGTTACAAATGTACCACACTAACGAAGGATGGTGTTAATGTGGGAAAGTGTGGGAGGGGGAGGGAGTGGGGCATATGGGAATCCCTTATATTTTTAAAGTAGCATTTATGTAATTTAAAGGTTCTTTAAAAATAAAAATAAAAAATTAATTAAGGAAAAGTTAAATGCTTTGGGACCTTGAAGTCTGTCTAGCTTGTTCCTGATCGGCAAACTTATTAAAGAGGATGAAGTAGTTTAAGAACTGCTCGTGCAGATTCCAGACTATTTTTAAGCTTATTTGTTTGGGGGAACAAAATTTTTCAATTTGAATTTATTTCACATAGATTTGGAAACACCTAATATTCCTCTTTCCTGGAATAATGATGACTTGATTAGTTTTATTCTGGTGCCAATCTCTGAGCTCAATAATACTTAATTAAATGTCAAGACAAATGGGTAAATGCTAAGCTATCTTTTTTCTACAACCCCCCCACCCACCATGATTTCCAAAAGAAAAATGGCTATACATTAATTATAAATATTATATTTATAATTTAATTTATATTTAAGTATAATTATGAATGATAAAACTTCATACCACATTGCAATAACAGTTTCTATAATTATGCCTTTGTTTAATGGGATGATCTAGCATATTTCCAAGTATTACAGAAATGTGTAATAAAGGAACTCATTTGCTATTCAGCCAGAAATCTGCTTCCAAAGACTTCTCCATGCTCAAGAAATGGAAAAGAGGAACATAGCAATAAGTAATTTGTCAGAAGCCATGTTTTGTTGTTTTATTTTGTATTCCCATTTCCTAATCCACACACCACCATCCCACACAGATAGATACACATTTTCCCACTGCCTGTAACAGTATCCTTTTAGTCAAAGATTTTTGCAGGTTTTTTTTTCCAGACATTAATTTGTCATGTAACATGGTTAAGGCTGTGAAAGGCATAAAAAGCTTTGATGGCCACTAGCTGAATGACTTCCATTTCAATTTTCTTCTTTATGTAGGTATGACAAGCCTGACTTCTAAACTACTGAAAAGTTGCTTTTTAATAGATTGACTTACTGACACCCACCTCAATATTTCTCTACTTCGCTTATGAGAGGATGAGGAACTGTTTGCCAGGTAAGACTGAATATCATATTTCAATAGAAACCATAAAACTCATTTAGATTATTCACCTGTAGTAGTGAAGGCCCCCTGGCAACAGCTCAAAGCACAGTTTCACATCAAATATGTAAAATTATCAGACTTATAATGGGAGAAAGGCAGCTTACTTTAATCACTGAAATGACATAAACATGGAGTAGTAATGAAAAAGGAAACAAACACAAACAAAATGATAGTTGGAGGGTGTGCTAGTTTCTTGTTTGTAGCTTGAACGCTGCAAAGAGCCACAAATTTAGGGTCGTATTTTTCTCATTCAGTTTTCTTATTCACACTTTCTAAGATATTCACCATTTGGGGTGAAGATAACTGAAAGATATTCCTCACAGAAAGAACTTGCATAAAGCAAGAAGCTCAGAGTCTGATTGCTTCAGAAGCTCAGTGTGCTATTTCTCTGGTCAGCGTCAGCAAAGAGGGAGCTGGAGTTTGTAGTTAAAGGGTGATCCTCTTGCAAATTGTAAAGCACCAAAGAGCACATTCCAAAATATGCAGAAATCTTGGAAACAATACCTACTTCTTATGTTAGCAAAATTTAAGTACAAGATGTCATATTTTAAATTTAAAGAATGTCTCCAATCCTGGAATGCCCTGGGAGATAAAAGAGTAATATCACGATTTACTTTTTTAAATTTTCTTTCTTTAATTTTAACAATTTTAAAATAAATCATGAAGGAAAATATAACAATCCCTCATTACCTATGGCCCCGAACTAAATAACTCTTAACAGAGATTTTAAAATAGCTCTCAAAATATTTTCAGCTTAGACTACAGTGATTGTTTCTCCAATATTCATTTATAATTTCAAGCTTACTGCTTTCCCATTTAGTTTCCATTTTTCCTTTGAATTTTACTCTCTCTTGGCAAATAGCCTGCAGCCATCCTTTTGCAAAGGAGTGAGGCTTGACAACCAACCCCACTCTGAAAATAAAATCAGAAGTTTTCTTTGATAACAAAGCTCTGGAAAAGCACAACTAAGTATAGGGTTGTGTCAGCATGAGTCAGAAAAGGAAGCAGACATTTGTTCAGCAGGAACCCAGGATAATAAGATTTCCATCTTCTAAATCAGTCCATAAGAGGTGGCATCATTATTTTATGTAAGATGAATTCCCAAAAAATGTCACACCACACACACACACACACACACACACACACACACACATACACACATACACAAAGAAGGCTGGGAGAGGGCTATTTCCTTAGGTAACTGCTCCACTACTTCTTTCAACTACCATAACGGATCAGAATTTTCTGAAAATTGCAGATAATTTACATTAATCTAATCACAAATGTTCTAGGAAATAACTCTCAAGTTCAGAGCTATCTCCTACTCAACTGCAATATAATTTTTACATCTAACATAATGTCAGGTTGCACAGTGACAATCAGGCTGTACTTAACAAGGGGGACTGGGACCATTTTGACATTTGTACTTACGAAGTGGCCACAATTGATTCTATCTTAATATATAAAATGTGCTCTGGAATGACATCAGGAATATTGCATTTTTTATCACAAACTGATCCCTAAATTATAAATTATTCAAGGGGAAAAATAGAGGACTTCAAAGGTGCTCTCTTGACCACATCAAAAAAATTAATCCCCAAACGTTTCTTTGAAAATCACAAGTTGCTTCAATCTTCAGCTCAATTTTGTGTTGAATAAAGCCTACTGTGCTCCTTAATGGAATACCCAAAGCCCTGAATCACTTGAATAATGCTATGGAATTAGCTTCCATCACATGGTTTTCAAAGCGAATCCAAGGAATAAATATAGATGTGAGCAAATTAATGCTTGAATCAAGCATTGATTCAAATATATTTTTTAAAATGGATACACAAACTGTGATATATGCACACAATGGAATATTTTTTCAGCTGTAAAAATGAATGAAGCTCTGATGCATGTGCCAACATGAATGAACCTTGAAGAAATCATGTTGAGTGAAAATAAGCCAGACACAAAAGGACAAATACTGTGTGATCACACTTAAATGAAATACCTAGAAGAAGCAAACTTGATGGAGACAAATGGTGTTTTCTAGATTACCAGGGGCCAGGAGAGTTGGGTGGGAAGAGGGAGTCATAGCTTAGTGAGTGAGTAGTTTCTATTTGAGGTGATAAAAATAGGGCAAATCAATATTGGTGATGAATATTTTGTGAATATAATTAATACTATTCAATTGTACACTTGCATGTGATTAAAAAGGGAAATTTTGAGTTGTGTATTTGTTACTACAATAAAAAAGTTTAAAATAAAAAATAGTTGAGCTTGGTAAACATTTATTCTCAAAGCAGTTTTCAACTTGAACATACTGATCCTTGGAACTTTCTAGCCTCTGAAATCCTGAACCAACAAATTCTTTTTAAACCAGCCCATTGTATGGTATTTGTTCAGCAGCCTGCTATTTCTTTCCCACCTAAGGGGAGAAATCCCTATGAGGGCTTCATAGCATGGGAATAAAAAGAACATAATTCAGTAAAACAAGAACTAAATAAGTAGACAAATTAAAAAGAGAGAGACTAAAGGAGATTTTATAGAAAATGGGAAACAAATTGAGACTGGAATAAGGGCATCTCAGAGATAATAGGTAAATCATAAATATCAAGGAACAGAATCAACAAGCTGAAATTAAGTTACTGATGTGGAAAAAGGGCTTGAGAGTTGCTCAGTGATTGCAGAGGTGAAGGAGAGAAAGAAAATAAGTATGAGGGACCGAGGAAGACAAACCAACGTAGAATAAAGGCAGCAAAGAGAATCTAACACATGAAACAGAAAATGTATTTAAAGCCAAAAAAGTGGAGTCTTTCTTAAACAGAAGAAGAACTGAATTTTTGCATCAAAATAGCATGCTTGACTTAATGAAGAATTAGTACAGAATGATCAACACAATCACAAATTCTGGCCAAGCTTTTGAACTTTAAAGATCAAGCAGCCTTCATGGTGAAGCAGAAAAAAAAAGTCAGACTCAGACAGCAACAAATGATAGCAGTATATAATAAGGAGATTTATCAAAGAGTTTCTCAGGAGAAAAAGGCTTTATATCTAGTCTAGATGTTGTTAAAGTACCTGAACAACAGGGAGTTCCTATAGTACCAATGAGCCTCAGGTAGGTGAGGGAAACATTTGACCATGACATCCAACCATGAATGAAAAGAGTGCAGTAAAAAGGATAACTACAACCCTCAATGTCAAACAGTGGGGAAATAGTAGGTACAAAGTTCTGAAAAAAGGAAGTGAACTAAATAATGCTATACCTGTCAAGTTGTCCTCAATAAATAAAAATCAGGAAATAATGCATTTTTTTCTGGAGGAAAAAAAAAATCAACTACCTGACAATGAAATCTATTCAATCAAGTAAAAACTTTTTAAAAGAACTCGGGAATGGAGATGCTTGGTAATTGATCAGAGATAGGCACGATTTCTCTCTCTCTTTTTATATCTGTCTCTACCTCTATATGTGTATCTGTATCTGCACCTGATCTATCTTTATCTATAAATGTATAAAAGCAACTACAAAAATGACTGTAATTCCAAAAGTTAGAAGATGAAGGAGGACAAGGGAAAGGAAAGTTAAGTTTTAATTTTCTCATCTCTCAGAGCAGAAAAGCCATTAATTACACATAAAAATAAAAAATGAATTAATATAAAACATAATGACTCCAAGTGCTTAATATTTTCTTTGATTTTTAAAATCCTGTAGAGAATATATTTATCTGAAGTTCATTAATACATTAAGTTTCATTCTGGTTACTTTTGATTCCCATAATTCAAGTAAAATTAATTGTTTATCTACTCTTCAGCCTGTGTATGTGTATAAGGAGATATTTATATAGTAAAGATGGCTATTTCTAGAGAGTGGGATTCTTGGTGATTATCCATTTCTCTATTATCATTCTAACTATTGCTTAGGTTTTAAATAGAGTCTATAAATTTTATAAATAAAATCAGCCTTACTAAACTTGTAACTAAATTTATAGTCATGCTAGTTCTATATGCATATATAAAACTGCCAATAATAAATACATTATTATAAACCTCAGAATTTTCAGTGATTTGATTCCCAGCCTTTTTAATGGAAGTCACGTTTTAGAAGAATTTTTTTTTTCTTTGCTTTATACATCTTCGCTATCAATTACTAGTTTGGTAATGCATGCCTTACTAAAAGAACGAGACAAAACAGAAAATGTCATATGAGGTTTTATTGTTTTCTGAAGAAGTAATTTCAATGTTGTAAGAACAAAGTAGCAAAAAACAATTTTAGGAATCCTAAAATTATGTTCATATTTTTACGTACACATCCCAAGTCTCAAGACTGAATGAGTTGCCAAGGAGTGGCTCAGATGTTACTAAATGTACCTCGCAACATTTAAACCAGTATTTCAAGCCAATCTAATCTATTGGCTTTCATTAGAAGCCAATATTTGCTAACCATTTAATGAAATGCTCCACCAAAATACTTTTCTAGTCTGTCAACATTTAACATTCAACACTGTGGTAAGCACCAGGGCCACAAAGATAATTAACATATTCTCTATATACGAAAAATGTGAGAGGAAAACACACCTGAAAATAATTAAAGACAGCAGAAGCGTTCCGCATTTGAGATTTGATCAGAATGCTTTTAGAGTACCAAAGGGAAAGAGTATTTCTACGGACCTGGAGAAGGGTCGGTAGAAGAGGCGACTTTTCATCTGAATTGGAGAGAGATGTAGGATTTTGCCTGCGAGAAACAAGAGGAAGTAGAGGGGAAGCAGAGGAGGTGCTTTATTCTTCAGTGCTTCACCATGTGTCCTCATTCAGGGACAAGTGGAGGTCCCTGCAGATGGCACAACCTACTGATTTCTCCGTAGCATTTGGGGTACTTGTGGAGACTTGCATCTGCACATTTGGGTACACTACAATGCGTATCAGTGGCAAGTGCCCACAGGTCCGCTGCTGACCCAAACTGATGTTCTAAACTCCAGACCACTGAGCAGTCTCTCCAGTAGCCAATGAACACCAGCATCTTTCCCTTTCTTCTCTTCCTTGATTCCTGCACGTCTAAAGTTGGAAGAGGTCTGACCTGGACTCACCAGTGAAGCTGCAGAAGCACACAGTCACCCAAACACTACCCAATTTATTTCTGTCATGGAAACTCCCTCTTGCCTAAATGCCATATAGCTTAAGATTAGTTCTGGTTTGTTTGTGGTTTCCAATATTTTAATTATGTAACTACAGTGATCCATGTAATGATGTAATTTCAAAATAACTTTTCAGAAGATGTATTTCCATCTATAGTTACTAATAAATCATTCCTTCCGTTTTGCTTCTGATGCATAATTATGGAGGCAGTTCTGCTGTTCAAATCAGGTGGATTTTTAAATAACCAAAAAGGTTATCTTTGTATTATTTCTTGTGTTGTCAGAGAGAACAGGAACCAAAATAAAACAGAAAATTAAACTCATCTACCTTAAAAACAATATGAAAAGAGGGATTTCCAAATATCTAGCCTCAGTGAATTTGGAGAGAAATCATCAATGGTGTCAGCAAGTGTCAATTCTAATTTTAAAGGAATCCTTCGTTCAATCATATAAGTTCCTTTCTCAAACCCGCTGTCTTGTCCCCTTCAGTTACAGACATAGACAGAAAAAGATTACTTGTTGACATTAAGAAACAAAAACATAATTTTCTATTTTCACTTACCTGTCTACTTTTCCAATCATATACAATCAATAAATTATTTGACTCAATGAATCCTGTGCTTCATTTTCTCCCCTGACCCACCCCTCTATGTTTCTTTCAGAAATAGACTTTGATTTTTGAATGTTAAGGCTGAGATAAAATTATTGTTTTTCCATTTTACAGGGCAGTAAAGTGACCTAAGGATTGTTAACAGGGCCAGAACTTGAAAATAATAAGGTGAGTAAAATGAAAGACTGGTTTGTCCAATATACACATATATTTTTAGATGCCAGGATCATTTCTGCTTTTTAAATCATAACAAGCACCTTCTATTGCCTAAGCAGTCTACATGGTTATCAAATCATCATATGCTGTTGAACTCATATCCATTTATTTCAATATAATTTTAATTAGAAAAAATGTTCAGTCTATTTCCATTTGTGTTCTGAAATAAATTAAGCATGCATAAATTTATGCATTACATTATAATTTATTTAATTCCTAAGGGAAAATATCCAAATTCAGTTTTTGCATGGGTACCTATGGCTATTTATCCCCAGCTGAAAATAGATATTTAAGGCAAAAATCTAGTTGTTTTTTAATTACTAGCAAATGGAGATGTAGTAGGTGAAACTGCATATTCCATTAGTTTAAAGGAAATGAAAAAGTATGAAAAATTACAGGAAAAAAGTTGAAATTCACTTGATTAAATCACAGTTGACTTTCTGTGGCTGTTCAAGTTTAACCCAAGCCTAGCAGGTGGAAAATAATAATTTTTAATAATATCTTGTAGTGCTGATGCTTTTATATGTGGCTAATGCAGAGGATAATTTCAGGATCAGCACAGCACATTTGTGAACCAATCCAGCTGGTTGTTTTGTGTTCCTTTCCTCTCAGTAGGCAACCAAGTTTTGGCACCCAGGCATTGAACATATTGCTAGGAGCCCATACATTAAATATTTCTGGATGTTCAGATTTTTTAGTCTTCACAACAGTAATCTGAAGTAAATATTACATAAAAGAAATTCGTTGCATGAGTAATACTGCTTTTCACAGTTACGTGTATAATTATTTTCTACAAATTAATACATCACTAAGGAAATGCATTTTATGAAACCCATAGAGCAAAATTGCTCATCCAGTCCCCGGAACATGCTGTTATGAAAGGAAAGCTTTTTCATGCCACTATTGACTGTGCCTGGAGAGCAGAGGCTGCAGGCAGCTTAAGAATGGGCTCGGCCCAGCCTGTTGTGACAACCCGGAGGACTTACAGGAAAGGGCCACGGTGTGTCATGCCTTGGTCCTAAAACAGTGGAAAAACAACCAAGACTTTGATAATTCTTCCCATTAACAAAAACCCCTGGGTCTCTTACTGCAGTTCTAAACTAGGATGCATGAAGCTAAATTTAAAAATGCCCACCATTACGGGAGCAAACGACTCACATGAACACTTCAAAACTTGGAGCCATTCCCAATGAGCTCTGAGTCCAGGCAAATGACCACAGAGGAGAAAGGGGCAATTCTAAGCCTGTGGTCATCTTTGCAAGCATGCAATTACATTTTCAAAATGACTAAGCAGATAATTGCTCTTCTGAATTTCTTCTTTTTCCTTATCTGGTTAAAGAAAAAACCAAAAACTTCCCTATCCTTTCACTTTCAATCTTCCTAGCTGTTTATGTTTTAGATGTGCATCTTCAAAACACATTACAGCTCTCTTTAAAAAACTAATAATATCTGGAGAGTTCATTCACATCTTTTGCAATTAGTCATAAACCTGATTTATTCCCATCATCATAATTTATACTTTTATTTGTCTGGCCTTTGAAAGAAAACATGGTATGCACATTCTAAAAAACAAAACAAACTTAGAATTTTATTTCTAATTATTATCATTAGTGTATAGTAGCTTGACAATTCTATGACAGCTAAATTATGTTGTGTGTATATTTGAGAGAATGCATAGCTCTCTTTCAACACTGTCCACTACTCATTTATACAAATTTATAGATTCAGAGTACAGTTTAATATTTTCAATTATTATAGTGACAATTTTATATATTAGTTTGATGATAAATTGTTGACATTTTTACTACTTATTTGATGGAAAACCCTTACTCTAATAGGGATATTCTCTAAATGGAAGGATTGTTTTTCCCCAAATAATATGCTTTAGAATGACTGCTCACATAAGAAATTCTTATGGAAAATTGGGGAGTGTGTGTATCTGCATTGTGACTGCTCACGTTAATAAATATTTTTTCACAGGAAGAGATAAAATAGCTTTCAATTTACTTCCATTTCCAACTGACATCAATGACAGATTGCTCTATTTTAATTAAAACTTTCCCACTAAGCAAAAATCTCCAAGCACAGCTAATAGTAGTTTTAGAGAGATTAATGCCCTTATTTTTATATCCACTACAATTTATAATTTTTTAACCTTTACCTATAAGTTCAATTGCAAAAAAGTTGATAAGATATTGGTAAATTCCACTTTTTAAAAATTTCCAATACATCAAAGAAAATTTATTAATTTTTTTTTTTAAGAATTGGAAAAATCTCTTCCCACTCACCCCCTCACAAACACACATTAGCAAAACATGTGTTGCAAGAACCAAGAACATTGAGAAGAGTTCTATTTCTACTGTGGAATAAGCTCAGACTACTGAAAACTTCAAAATAGTTAAAATAATAGAAGTATTACAACACAGATAGTTGCACAGTACTCCATGCCCACCCCCAAATTAGTATGGGATGGTATGTTTTCCAATCTGGGTGCTTCTAAGCTTTCTTCCAAAGAGAAAACCCAGGTCTTGTGCCGCACAAGTGCAGTGCAAAGTACTGAACTCTACTGATTGAAACAGTCTCTGGAGGAGAGCATCCCCCCATCCCCTCATGCCCCCTCCTCTCCTCTCATTAATTAGAAAGGACCTAGGCATCCCTCATCCCCTCCTGCCCCCTCATTTCCACTCATTAATTAGGAAGGTTCCTAATTGCAGGTGCTGTAATCTTCAAGTAATATGTTACTATAAACACCCCCAAACAAATGCAAAGTCTTCAATAAAGCACGTACCTAATTTTGATAGAATAATCTACGGTAACTCTTCAATATGTTTTATAAGAAGAATTTTAACAGTCTTCAAAATACACTCCTAAGATCTCTTGAATACAATCCAGCCTTTCTTTCAACATGCTGCAACATTCGCCTTTCCTCCCCAAACCGCCTCCCCTCTCCCCAACCACTTAAGAAATCAAGTAGGAATAGGCAGTGATTGACATGATTTGAGGCTGGGCAGAGCAGTGGCCCTCAGGAAGGTCAAGGGGACAATGGTTGGAGTCCTGGCAGTAAGGAATCCCTGGTGAGATGGGAGAAAATTAACATTGCTGGAGATGGTCTTAAAGAAAGAGGTGGGAAGTAAACTGATTTGTTTCATTACAAGAGACCAAAAGTTTTAAAAAATGTATTAGACTTTTGTAATAGAAATATAATAATTTTACTATTACTTTTTAAGTTTTACTTTTAAATTTTTGTAGAGTAAAAGGAACAGATTGGGGGTGTACACTTTTGTGCATTTTGACAAGTGCAGAGTCTTGTGAACACCAACACTGAGGCTACAATCAGGACACAAGCACAGGTCCTCTTACCGCAATATTCCCTCATACTACAGCTTGGAAGTCCAACCACTGGCAAACACAGATCCCTACTTCTCCCTATACGTTTGCTTTCTCCAGATGTCATAAATGGAATCGCTTTTTGAGTCTAGCATCTTTCACTTAGAATAATCAGTCACCCACCTTTCTGAGCAGTATTTCATTAGATCTAATTACCATGCTTGCATCACCATTCACCAGTTGAAGGACTTTTGAGTGATTTCTAGTTTGTAGTGATTATGCATAATGCTATTGGAAATATTAATGCACATATTTTTAAGTGAATATATGTCTCTACAATAAACACATAAGAGTCAGACTGCTGTGTTATAGTAATTGCATATTTAACTTTATAAAAGAAACTCCCAAACCAATTTTCTAAAATATTTTGCCTTCCTACCAGCAATGTATGAGAGTTTCAGTTTTATAACATTCTCCCTGGCACTTAGGGTTTTATTTTAGCCATTCTAATGGGTATATAGTTACATTCCATTGTAGTTTTAATTTGAATTTCTCTGGTGAATAATGATGCTACACATCTTTTCATATACCCATTTGCTAGCCACATATCTTCTTTAGTAAAGCATTCAAATCTTTTGACCCATTTTTAAATCAGGTTGATCATCTTATTATTATTGAGTTTTGAGAGATCTTTATATGTTGTAGATACAGGTTCTTTGTAGGACATGTGACCTATAAATATTTTCTCTGTTTGTAGCTTTTTTATTCCTTTAAGAGTTTCTTTTACAGAGTAAATTTTTAAAATTTTGATGAATTTCCAATTTTTAAAAAATTTGTCTTTAATGGATGCTGTTTTTGATATTATATCTAATAATTCTTTGCCTAATCTTTTTTCTTGTTCTTTTTTGTAACAGTTTCACAATTTTGTCTTTTAAAATTTAGGTATGTTATCCATTCTGACTTAATATTTGCATAAGGTGTGACGTATTAGTTGAGACATTGTTTTGCATATAGATGTCTACTTTTTCAGCACCATTTGCTAAAATGACTATTGTTTCTTTGTCGAATACCTTTTGCATCTTTGTAAAATATCAACTGACCAAATGTCTGTGAGTCTATTTCTGGATTCTCTATTCACCACTCCTAGTCAGCATTTTATTGGTGGGAAATCCTAGCTGGAGCAAGGAGGCAAAGAAAGGGATAAAGAGGAGGGAGAGAAAGAGGAAGGGAGGAGAAAGAGGAAGTAAGGGAGAGGAGACAAGAGGGGAGAGGAAAGAAAGCTAAGAAAGGGAAGGAAGGAAGGAAGGAAGGAAGGAAGGAAGGAAGGAAGGAAGGAAGGAAGGAAGGAAGGAAGGAGGGAGGGAGAGAAGGAAAGAAATAGGAAAGAAAGAAAGAAAAGGCATGCAGATTGGAAAGAATTAAAGCTGTAAAGCTGTTTCTACTCTCAGATGACTTATTTGTGTACATAGAAAATCCCAAGGAATTCTACAAAAGAAGTTTCTCATCTAATAAGTAAGTTTACTCATGTAATATTTCAATCAGGATATATAAAGCCATTGTATTCATATATATATATATACACATACATACATACATATATACATACATACAGTGTACTATTGAGATTCTGAAGTTTTTTTAAAAGTACAATTTGCAATAACTTCAAAAATGATATACTTGGTATAAATCTAACAATACATGTATGTGTAGGATCTGTGCACTGAAAACTACAAAACTTGGACAAGGAAATGAAAGAAGACCTAAGTAATTAGAGATTCACACCAAGTTCACGGGTTGGAAGATTTAAGATCATTTGAATGCCAAATCTCTCCAAATTGATCAATAGGTTTAACAATTAGATATCAGAAGGATTTTTTGTCGATATCCAGAAGGTGATATTTAAATTTGTGTGGAAAGGTAAGGGCATTATAACAGCAAAAACAATTCTGAAAAGGAAGAGCAAGTTGGAGGATTCATACTGCCTGATATTAGACACCATAAAGCTATGTGATAAGAGAATGTGGGATTGGTTAAAGTATAGCTACAAATATCCATGGTCCTCAGACCACAGTTTCTCTTCTAAGAGACAGATTTTCTTTCAGAGTTTCAGGCTCCTCCACTGTCTGTAAGCATTGTGACTCAGTCTTGCCTCAGGTAGGGCCAGGTGAGTTAAGAGAAAAACCAAGGATCAACTCCAATACTTTCTACCCCATATGTCCCTCACCCCCTTTCCAGTCCTCTGGCCAGAAAAAGAGGGATTCTTTTGGACTATTTTCTGTCTTCACTCACTATACATTTCTAGGATATGGCCTCTCTTGAGTGTAAGCCAGGAGATACCTGAGGAAGAAAAACAGGAAAACATTGCTCTATCAGTCTTTTTATGAAATTCCATCTCCACCATGTGTCCATCTGCTATTATTTACTTTTCAGAGCTGCTGGATAGCTGTTTTGTGATTTTGTCTAGCATTCCCATCCATTGAAGAGTTAGGGTGGAAGGTGCTTACTCCATTTGGAGCCAGAAGATTTTTTACATTTTAAAATGTATTCTAATTGATAAAACGCTACTGAAGCACTGGGGGAATTACTGGTGATCATATTTTCAATTATAAGTCAGATTTTTTTTCTTTTAAACAGTTATTGCATCAACATTGTACTGATTTTTTATAATGCAATAAGCAATATTGGAGTTTTAGATGAATACAATTAGAAAAATGAACCCTAGAAATAGGCTAGATAATTTTGTAATTTAGAACGTGTAGGAAAATGAAAATAATTTTTATATAAGCATATATTACAAATTCTACTGACCCAACCATATGAAGCACATTCTAAAAATTCTCCAATACACTCTGTAGCAATCTGAGATTGTTTATGAATTCCAAAAATAGATATTGGATTATGTTTGTGAACTGGTCTGTTCCTCTGGGTATATTATATTGGATTGGATTCAGAGGTTTCACTTTTACTTGATTAAATAATGATTAAGGCTTTGGTTGGTTTACATCAGTAGGACATTGAGTCCCTGCCCCTTTGGTGGGTGGGGACTCATAGAGAAAACAATACGGCAGAAGAAAAAGTTAGAGTTTTGATATTGGAGCCCCAGTAAGTAAACACACAGAGAAGCAGATACATGAGGAAAGTGGGAAGGCTCCATTAGACAACGGAGACCCTGGGAAGAGAGGTGAGCAGTTAGCCTGACAGTCAGTCTACAGCTGACCTTGTGGAGAGAACAGAGTACCTGAGTCCTAGGAGAGAGATGAGACTTATCCTGGCCTACAGGTGATATTGGAAGAAGCTGGGACCAGGGAGCCTTAAGAGGAAGAGGAAGGCTGAACCCTCACAGAGACTGGCAGCCATCTTGCTCCAACACATGGCAACAGACTTTGGTGAGGGAAGTAACTTACGCTTTATTGCCTGGTAACTGTAAGTTTCTATACCAAATACATACCCTTTATAAAAGCCAACAAATTTCCGGTATTTTGCATCAGCACCCCTTTGGCTGACTAAGACAGAATTTAGTACCAGAGAGGGGGAAGTGCTTTTGCAATCCAAAATGCTGGAATGGTTTTATAAATCGGTAAGGGGTATTTTTTGGAGGAATTGTGAGCTGTTTGATAGAAAAGGCCTAGAGTGCTTTGAAGAGACTTTTTATCATGCCTTAGAAGTAAATGATGAAACTACTTTTGGAAACTACAGAAAAGGCGATCTATGTTTTAAAGTTGCAGAGAACTTAGCAAGATTAACTCCTGATGTTTTATGAAAGGCAGAATTTGAAAATAGTGAGCCCAGCCTGGGCATTTAGCTGAAGAAATTTCCAAAGTAAACTTGGAGAATGTGGCTTGGCTTCTCCTTGCAGCTTAGAGTAAAATACTAGGGGAGAAAGATAACCTTAGAACTGAACTGTTGGGCACAAAGAAAACAGAAACTGATTCCAGAACTTCCAAGTCTCTGGAAATCAAGTTCCCAGATGATAGTGCCCCATTTGAGGACTTAACTAAACTTGGAACTTGTAAATCAGGATTGAAAATGCAGTTATCAAGGAAAGACTTGTGGAAAGTCTTACTGTCTGATGACTTAGACCCCTGCTTCCTGCATGCTAAATAACAAACTTTTTGAGAGAGTTGTATGAACAAAATTGCTGTAAGCCTGGAATAAAAGGGACAAGGAGGGGAAAGATTGAAGGGGGAACAGCTTTAAGAGGAAAACCATGGAAGCTGAGATCTTGAATTAAAATATCACCTTGGGCCAAGAGAGGAACCCTACCCATGTATACAGAGAGGGTAAGTTTGCCCCAGCAGTTGAAGAGGGTGGATGTTCCTGCCCATTGTTCAAGGAGAGTTTTGCCACCCTAGGTTACAAAAAGGGTGGAGCACATTCCCCAAGGTTTAGGGAGGTTAAGGTCACCACCCCATGCATCTGAGATAGATGGGCTTGTCCCTCATGTATTAGGGAAGACCAGGTTGCCAACTCGTTGCTCTGAGAGGGTTGGGCCTGTATGCTAAAGGTTAGGGAGGATGTTGTCTTCACTTCACTGTACTAAGGGGTTTAAGACTCTAACTCAAAGATTGGGTAAAATGTGGAAATCACCACAACATTCTTGGAGGATGAGGTCTGGAGCTTGGTCACCACCCAGATTCTTGATGAGAGTGGAATCAAGAAAATGGCCACTGGGCATTCCTGTGGAATGGGTGGGTCCTCATGAGGCCCCAGGGAGAAGAAACCATCATCTTAAAAATGACTCTCAGACTTTGAAATCGAATGGAGTATGCCCTGCAGGTTTACTGAACTGTAGAGGACCTGTGACTCATGTTTCCCTCCCAATTTCTCCTTATGGTAACAAAAATGTTTATCTTTTGTCTGCCCATTTGTGTATTCGAAGCAGATAAATGGTTTTGTAAGTCTCAGAGGTCTACAGCCAGACAGGACTTTGTCTCAAGACAAACTGTATTTCTTTAAACTGATTGTGATATGATTCTGTATTTAGCATTGTACTGATTTAAGTTTTTTTTTAAATATTGTAATGTCTTTTTGGAATTCAGAGGGTGGAGTGTAGCAGTTTGATATTGTTAATAAATTTCAAAAATAGATATTGAATTATGTTTGTGAACTGGTCTGTTCCTCTGGGTATATTAGATTGGATTAGATTCAGAGGTTTCATTTTTACTTGATTACCTAATTATTAAGGCTTTGATTGGGCCACGTCTAATACACACTCTGAAAGCGATGCAGCATAGCTTTTGATTATGTTGAGCAAACAATTTGGACAATATCATAGCTTTTGATTATGTTGAGCAAGCAAAAATGGACTTGAAATTGTGCACCCATTTCTCAGCAAAAATATTGATTATAATAAATATTTTCATAGTCAAGAAATCATGTTTATACCAAAATTACCACTATGAGTTTTCTTTTTTTAGAAATGTATGTACTTTACATGGTTTCATTGTTTTTTGTTTTGTTTTGGCACATTATTATAGTATCTAAGGTATATGCAAACTTTTAGGGAGAAAAACATGTCATTTCTCCAAAAAGCTATCTTAAAATGGTTGTTGTCTTAGAATAAGCCTTACATCTAGTAGTAAAGCACAATGGGTAATCGCCAGGGAATGCCCTCATAAGATGCATGCTCTTAGATTTTGCCTCTTGCTGCACCCTGGTCCCAGCCCTGAGTGAATTCATAAGTAAACACTGGGGCTATCCCTATAGCATCTAGACTTTGGATAAGACCACAACTGAAGGTGTGTGGCACTTGCCTTTGACTTCCTGGGACATGTGGAATTCTGGTTCCATGAGACGTTCATACCCATGTGACATGCTCACTTTCTTCCCTTAGCCTTACATTCCCTGGTTAACTGATACAGTTGGAGACTTTGAACTGAGAAATGCTTCCTTCCTGCTTTGTATTTATGTTATCTCCATTAGCTCTCACTGAGACTCCATGAACTTGGCATTTTTATTTAAATTTTTAAAAAGAAGAGAAAGAAAAGGGAGGGCAACATTCAGTGCTTAACTCTTAATAACAACAAATTACTTGCAAACAGCATAAAATAGCCATGCAGAGGAGCCAAGTGGAACAGGGATAATAAACAGGTGGGAACAGAGGTCCTGGAACTGAAGCAGTGCAGTCTGCACTTGACCTAAGAGATACCTAAAGGCATCAGAACCTCTGAAACAAAGAGGAGTTTGTGACATAAGCTGTGTTTCATAGTGATTATTTTTATTTATGAATATTAATATTATGAATGATTTGGAAGACCTGGAGACCACTGGAAAGGTTTTATAATAATTTTAGTAAATATTTAAGTCTTAAGCCAAGGTGGGGGTGATGGGCTAGGGAAAAAGCAGTGACATTCTGGCATATAAAGGGAGAAAATTTTCTGCTTTGAAAAAATATCTATTCAAGTATTTTGCCTATGTTTTAATTGGGTTGTCATTTTGTTGCTGAGTTGACAGATTTATTCATATATACTGGATGTTAAACCCTTATCAGATATGTGTTTTCCAAATATTTTCTCCTGTTGTGTAGGTTGTCATTTTACTTTCATGATAGAATTCTTTGATGCACAAAGTTTTACATTTTAATGAGGTCCCATTTACCTATTTTTCTTTATTTTGTTGCTTGTGATTTGGGTATAAAAGCTGATAAAACATTGCTTAGCACAAGGTTGTGAAGATGCATCCATTTTTCCTCTAGGGGTTTTATGGTTCTGGCTCTTATATTAAGGGTTGTTGATCAATTTTGATTAAAAAAAAAAAAGATTAAAGCATTAGATATCATCAATGAGAAATACCAGACCTGGATCATACCAGGCCAAGACATTTTAAAAAATAGTCCTAAATATGCTCAAAAAGCAAAAGGAAAACATGACAAAGAACTAATGAAATCAAGAAAACAACAGATGAGTTCAAAGAGATTATTGCTAGAGAGATGGAAATTATGAAAGGGAACCAAACAGAGTTGAAGACCACAATACAGAAATTAAAAATTTCTGAGATGGATTCAGCAGATTAGAGCTAGCAGAGGAAAGAATCAGTGAACTAGGTGATATGACAATTGAAATCTGCCAGTCTGAGGAAAAGAAAGAAAAAAGAATGAAAAAAGTGAATAGAGCCTGAGAAACCTGTGAGACACCATCTAGTATGCCAATATGAATTATAGGTGTCCCAGAAAGAGAAGAAAGAAAAGGGTAGAGAGAATATTATGTAAATGGTGGCTGAAAATTTCCCAAATTTAATGAAAGAAACAACTATACATATCTAAGACACTTAACAAACTCCAAACAGCCTAAACCCAAATAGACTGACACCGTGGCATGTTATAACCAAAATGGTGAATGCCAACAATAGAAAATTCTGAAAGCCACAAGAAAGAGAAGTAATGTGTCATGTACAAGGGAGCCTCGATAGGATTAAATGCCAATTTCTCATCAGAGACTATGGAGGCAAGAAGGCAGGGAAATAACATTAAGTGCTGAAAGCAAAAAAATTCACAACTAAGAATTCTATACCTAGTCTTTTAAAAATGCTGGATAGATTAAGACACTCACAGATAACCAAAAGCTGAAGGAGTCCTTTACCTCCTAGGTTAAGACTGGCCCTCTAGACAAACAATGCTAAAGAGAGTTCTGCAAGTTGAAAGGAAATGGCAATCTAATGTGAATAGAAGCCACATGGAAAAAAAAAGTTGTAGAGTAAGGGTGACAACATGGGTAAATATAAATGCCTGTGCTATTGTATTTTCGGTCTGCAACTACACTCTTTACTCCCAACCAGATCTAAAATGCAAATGCATAAAATGTAATGGTGAATTGGTGGTTTAGCACTCATAATGTGTAAACCTGTAATTTGTAACAAGAACTACATAAAGCTAGGGGAATGCAGGAATATAAGAACATAGTTTGTATGTACTATTGAAGTTAAGAGTATCAGAGTAAATGAGTTTGCTGTAGATTTGCAATGTTAAATTTACGCCCCATGGTAACTACAAAGAAATTATCAGAGAGTATGCAAACTCATAGAGATGGAAATTAAAGTATAGGTCACCAGGGGCAGGTGGCAGGGGAAATGGGGAGTTTATGCATAACGGGTATAGGGCTTCTGCTTTGGGAGATGGGAAAATTCTAGTACTGGATGGTGGTGAGGGTACCACAACATTGTGAATATGATTAATCCCACTGAATTGGCTTGGAAGTGTTGAGATAGGAAAGTTTATGCTGTGTATACGTTTCTATAACAGTAAAAAAAGAAAGAACAACTAAAAAGACAATGACAAGATTGTTTTGCAAACTCACAACTTCTCTAATAATAATAATAATAAAGGAGACCACCCTTTATACTTTGTCATGGAAAGGGTTTGAGTGAATGTAAATTTTAAAGATCTAAACTGGAAATAAAATTACAGATATTATTTTGGGAAAAAAGAGAGAGAATGATGACTAAATGCAATACATGATTCTGGATGGGATCTAAGAAGGAAGGAGAAAAGGCTCAAAAGGACATTACTGGTACATGTGAAAAAATTGGAATATAGGCTGTAAGGTGTATATCCATATCACATTTCTTGAACTGGATAACTGCACTCAAGGTGGTACATAAGTGAATATCCTTGTTTTTAGGAAATGTACCTGGCAGCATTGTGTTCAAGGAGCATGCTGTGTACAACCCACACACAAGTGCTCAGAAAATGGATTAATAAATAGATAGATTGGTAAACAATGGATTGTTAGAAGAATAAACAGAATAATTTGGCAAATTTGTCAAAATGTCAAAAATTGGTGGATCTGGATGTTATGGATGGGGGTGGGTTAGGGGTATGTGGAATTTCAATATATGGAGTTTATACTATTTTTGTTAACTGAACACTGAGTTTCAAAGTATTTCAAAATAAAAAGTTAAACACACATTATGTACTTGTCCTTTATGCAGGGTACACACGGCACGTTTATAGACAATCAGGAAGAAGGTCATGACTGCTCTGTGGTCCAACCAAGGCTGGGAAGAGACAGCAATTGCAGTTTTGAACAGCGCTCGACGTAAATCCACCTAATCCACCTTAGCTTTTTCTTCAGGAAAGGCATCTCACAACCTCCCGATTGTGGCCCCTTTGCAGGACACGGGGAACTTCAGGACCTCAGGCAAGAGGCGACGCTCCCCTGGGCAGCAGGTAGCTCCCAAGGCGCCCTCACCTGGCCCGCCTGCACGCCCCGCCCTGGCAGCGCAAAGCCAGCGGCTGCTCTCTGCTTCGCGGGGCTCACCTGGGCGTAGCTGCTGGCGCGGCCTCTGAACAAAGGACCCAGAGAGCCGGGGCCCCGCCAGAGCCCTGGACCCGCACGGGGTCGGAGCCGCTGTGCCCACGCACCGCCACGCGTCGAATTGTGCGCAGAAACCGGAGGAAAAGAGAGACTCTGCGCTGCAGGATTTGGCAGGAACGTGCCATTCGGGAGCATCTTTTATTTGAATTATTTCGAGTCATCACAACTCTTTAGGTGTAGAATCATCACGAATGGAATTCTTAAAACGTTAAGATCATAGTGAACAGTGATTTGTTTTTAATGAAGATTAAAACATTATATTGCCTTGTATCCACAGCCATTTATTTTGGTCAAAGATTACATTATAACATATTTAACTAGTATTCAGTTTCTATGAGAAAATATCATGGGAGAACTGATTATTAACTTCAGTGATATGATGTCTAAAATTATATAATATTAGCAAAGACTTTCCTGTTTTTTAAATCATTGTTCACATTGCCATAAGAATGAAATAAAAATTTCATCATCTGTTTACCTTTTTCATCAGCACTTTCCTCATCTATTTATACATCTATTTCTGGCATTACCAAATAAACTTATCAAAGATATATTTTAGGATCATGTAGCCCACCACCTACTTATGCAATAAAATACGAAGTGACTACTTCTGAATAACATTGTTCAATAGAATATTAGTGTTTAAAATGGCAGCAAAGCTCTGAAGAAGCAAATGCCTATAAATCCCTAAAAGAGCTAGCTCAGTGTCTGTTCCATAATTTCTGGTATATTTATGCCCCATTGATTACCTATATATCTCAATCTCTTAGGAAAAGAAAGGCATCTTGAATTCTTTGATGATCCCAACAATGGAGCAGTAAAAACATTGCAATAAAAAAGAGTACATGCTGGATGTATTCGATCTGTGTCAAATTATAGAAGTGCAAACTAATCTTCAGAGATAGGCATTAGAACAAGCACCGTGTGAAGAGGGGAATTGGGGAGGGGGTTGTGAGAGAGATTACAAAAGGACATAATGATGGATATGTTCATTATCTTGATTGTGGAGATGGTTTGATGGCTGTATACATATGTCAAAACTTATCTATAAAGAAAATCTATTGTACACTATCATTATGTGCTATTTATTGTCAGGTTTACCTCAATAAAGGAAAAAAATAAGTAAAAACATTATATGCTGCAAAGTCCCCTTGGAGTCCGGTCACATCATGCAGGATTTTGAATCCCTGGCTTGCTAAATTAAACTTAAGGATGCTCACACACTCCTAATGTAGCAAATCAAAGAAATCAAACAGAGCTCCAGGAAAAGAGAGAAAAGAAAGCCCCAGGGCTATGGGCAAAAGCGGGGCTCACAGTACCATGGAGAGTGATGCTGTAATAACCCACGCAGGCAAGGGCAGCAGCGAAAGTGGAATCGATGCCATTTTAAATTCAATGAGAAAAAGGCTTTCTAGACCAACTAGCTCACTGCCCTCTAAGGCGACTGTGAGTGTTCTGAAGGAAATGTGAATTCTAAAGATGCTTCCTTTAATATCATTCTCACCAGGCATTTTACATGTCAAATTTTTAATGGGAAATTTGTAAAGCAGGCTAGGCATTGTTTTTTGTTTTGTTTTGTTTTGTTTTGTTTTTTGGCACATTTCCTATTCCACAGTCACCCTCAGGTGTTTCCTGTCAAATGAATCATGTATAAAGAAAGTGTTAAACTGTGAAGGTGCTCAATCATGTGCCCTTTTTTTGGTCATTTCCTCCCAATTTGTAGCACAGTTGGGGGTGGGGGGTGGGGAATGACGCACCTGACTACTCAAACAGGCTGGTAGGCCAGTAAGAAAGACACATGGTTGAAATGTAAAAATAGGAAACTTCTCCAGTACAGAGAAGGGAAGGACTGAGAATTTATCTGTAAATATGTTTCTCTGAAGAGTGTATGAGTAAAATAAGGCAAATGTGGCATATCTTTCTTTCTATGTAAGCCACTGCCTATTTTAATATCTTTTTATTAAAAGACTCATAAAGATACAAACAATTATGTTCTGTTTCCCTAACATTTCACAACATACTTTTTTCAGAGATTATAAAAATATTCATTAGGTCTTTAGAGATCAGCTAGTATAACTGTCTCATTTTTATTAATGAAGACCAATACATTTTGCAACCTACACAATAAAAACATATTGCTGATTTTCATTGTTATTTCAGTCATGAAGAAGAACTGAAAATATTAATTTTAACAGTGGCGAGCCATGGAGAGGGTATCTATGGTTAGTTGTGTGGAATCTATCTTCATAACATGTTTGTTCTGACCTGTTTATTTGGTCCACAAGGAGAGTGATTCTTGTAGGACACCTGGTCCACTCTTGAAAGGTCATTCAAGTGAACATGCAGTAGAACAAATTAAACTACTTTACCTTCATGATCTCATTGAGTTTAACAGGATATACAGAATAAATTTTACTCGCAAATTCTTGCACAACCCACAGTGTCAATACTGTAATTGAAGTGCAATTTGGTAAATTACATCTAATTTGCAATTTTGCAACATTTCCTTACCCTTTATAATACTCCCCTGAAACTGCAATGATGATTTTAAAATCCACTTATGTTATTAGAAAACAGGTGGTTTCATGTAAAAGGAAGCAGACATTGATTTTTGACATAAGGTAAAAGCAAACAAAACAAAAATTAGAAGCGTATCTGCTAGCTCATTCCCACGTGCCTAAGAGAAGAAAAGAAAGCCGCTGTCCAGAAAATATTGAGGCCACTATAATTGGTTGATCCACCATTCATCATTTGGAAATTGACCTCCAAGAAAGTGAGATTAAAATGCCCTTTCTCACAGCTGCCTACAAACAATTCCCATTTGTGTCAAAACACTATCCTTCCAGAACTGTGGAGCATTGATTCTGATAGGAAAAGGCAACACAAGACATGAGGAAATTGGAAGTAAATGTACATAGATCATTTATGCTGTCACATTTTATCTTAAAATAAAGAGCTGGTCAAGGAGATGTACTCCCAACCAGGAAGGGAGAACTGGTGAAAACACTGCAGCGGTAGCATGATGCACAAAGATAAACCATATTCTACACGGTAACTCCAAGACTGTCGGCGGGACAGATTTTTCATTTTGAAACTCCTCCACTATGTTACTCTCCAGTCACGGACATTGTAAAGAGCCTCTGGGTCCTCTAGACCAACTCTCAGGCAGTAAAACTGAGGAAACTGAGTGCCAGAAAAATTAACGTGCCCAAGTTCACAGAAATAGCTAACTTTGTCACACAATTCTATGCAATTAGATGCTAATCACGGTGCTTCGGGAATAAGTGAAGATACTGAAGTCACGTCGCTGGAGACAGGCAAACCACGATGTGCAAGGCAGCTAGGCACGTTCCTGTATCAGGAACAAATAAAACAAAAAGCGGGGGTATTGGGGGGTGGGGGTGGCATTTCACTGGGCAGCCTTTCAGAAGACAGGATTTCTACACCCTAGCAAAGCCTCATCCGCCCCAGTCCTCGGCTCATAGGCAGTGGCCCCTGCCTGTGTGATCACATTCCTCAAAACCAGGGGTGTCTCAGGCTGCTGAAGGGGCAGCCCCAGCCAGGCTTCAGGCTCCAAGCTCCCACCCCAGGGCAGAGCAGGGAAGTCGCGGCTCCCACGCGTGGGTGTGCTGCGTTTTCTGTGGCAAGCGGGTGATTCTGGGTTCCAGATAGAGGAGGCCTCCGGCAGCAAGTCCCCTCTTCCCTCCATCCCAGGAGTGCCTTGGGGAGCTTCCTTAGCCGCGGTTCCTGTAATCCAGTTGCAATGAGGTCCTGGAGCCGGGCGGGGTGAGCAGAGGCGCAGACAGAGCCCCCAGTCCAGGCCTCGGCAGAGGGGTACTGCGCTCTGAAGAAGCAGTTCTCCACTTTCACAGCACTGAGCACTGATGGCGCCTCACTTTCATGGAGCTGTTCCCTGCTGGTCTTTCAAATGGCCTTGGCGGCCAGAGCAGGGGTTACCGCCAGCCTCCGGGGGTGGGGGGGTGGGGTGGGGGTCAGCAAATCACTGATGCTCTGGCTGCTTTTAGGAAAGAGGGATCCTCCTGATTAATTTCTGTTTATTAGGGGTAAGTGCTGCTTGTCTTCCACACTTCTGGTTCTTTGGAGCTCTTTTCACATTTGCTTTAACATTCTTAACCAAAGAAGATGCCTTAAACTATCATTGAATATTCCCATTTCTCAGCAGAATAACTGCAGTGCATGCACTGCAATTCTTTCACGCCTCTTCCTTCCTATGCCATTCTACCTCCCTTGGAATTGTAGAGGAAAATCTAAAGTAGCCATAAACTTTTCACTTAATATGTTATATTTAAAACATTTTTGCAGGTCTGCTTTTTCATAAATTTGGTCATCTATTATTGAACAGAGATGTAATCTTATTGCACATTAACCATATTCTCTAGGGATTGTGTATACAAGGTGCTTGGCATGGACCCTGTTATTAGATGTTATTAGTGCGTATAAATATTATGTCTACAGATAACTGTTCTTCTTCTTATTTCTCTTTACATATCAGTTTATGACATAGCTTAATAAGAAAAATAATTTCCTTAATGAGAGCCTAATATGTCTACTGATGAAATTAAATATGGATGAGAATAAGAGCACAGCATAAAGGGAGATACAGACTATAGCTGTGGCCAGGTTCTGTGGCCTGGGAGTTATTTAAATTTTCTGAGCCTCATTTTTCTTATTTGGGCAATGAAGAGACTAGCTAGGTGATATTTAAAGGCTGGCAGTCTATTATTCCAGCTAGCTTAGTGTTAGCTCTTAGATTCTAAAGGCACAGCTCTTAGCTTAACCTTTTACTGAGATTCTCCTTTTATTTTCAGCCAGTCTATTCAGCTTGATCAGTGGCAAGTAGATGACATCTGGGAAGCAGCTTAAGACGTGCTCTGAAAGGGTCAGAAGAGCATGGACAATGCACTTGTACTTTTTGCTTTGTGAAGAAATTGATACAGTCCTCCAATATCTAAGCAGCCCCTGCCGCCAGTCATGCAAACATTAGGGCCACATTTCTTTTAAAATCTATCGAATGCCAAAGCAGTCTCATAAATGGAATAAGGAAAATTCTTTACAGATAAAGGGCCTGAAGTGTCACAATCATCAAAGAGCAGCTCATATATGTATTTCCTAAGATATTGTAAACTATTTTTCCGTAAGCAACTCTGTTTTCTAATGAAAAGTGCCACAAAGCATAAAGATGCTATTGGCATACGTATTTGACAATCTCAATTTGCAAGAGTGAAATGGAGAATAATTTAATCCTTAACTGTTTCTGAGCAATGAGGACATGTCACATCCATCACATACTAAATCTCAGGTGCTTATTGGAATGCCTCCCAAATTTTCCTTAGGAGCCCTTTTTATTTTCTTTTAGATCTATTTCTAATCAGGGTAATTATCTGTTTAAAACAACAAATGCAAACCCCACATTTTCATCACATTTTGTTACTATTTAATAATGGGTGATATTTGAGTTAATACCTGTCCACCTCATTAAATGGTAGGTTCGTGAGACAGTAGAGTTTCTGTCTTGTTTATCAGTAGTACCTGGCACTTTGCAAAAAGCAAAATAAATACTAGGAAATACCTGATTGACTGAATGAATGAAGTGAATGAATCAATTAAAAAAAAGAATGATTGAATGAATTGAATAAGTGAATGAAAATGGAACCGTCCAAGTCCAGAGCCAGATGGCTTCACTGATTAATTCTAATAAATATTTACAGAAAAGGCAATATCAAAACTTGAAATGTACTTCCCAGAAATAGAAGAGGATGCATTTCTGATCTCATTCTCTGAGGTCAGTATTACCCTGATAGTAAAACCAGACAGAGACAATACAAGTCAGGGAGATTACAGAACAATTTCTCTAATCAACATCAATCCAACCATCATCAACAAAATCCAATGAGGTTTGCTAGGGGGCTCCTAAAACCACTCCCAGTTTCAACAGTTTGCTAGGAGGACTCAGCATAAAGTTGCACTTGCGGATATGATTTATTACAGTGAAATGATACAAAGCAAAATCAGCAAACAGAAAAGGCTCATGGAAAAAAGTCCAGAGGAAAATACATGCAACATCCTAACTCTCACTTCTGATTTCAGTAAGTTGAGTCTTCTTGCTTTGTTTCTTGGTCAACCAATTTAGTTGATCTTTTCAAAGACCCAATTTTTGGTTTCATTAATTCTGTTATTTTCCTATTCTCTATTACTTTTATCTCTGCTCTAATCTATACTATTTCCTTCATCATTAATTGTCTTATGTTGAAAATCAATAGGCTATACATATAAGGATTTATTTCTAGACTTTTTAATTTTATTTCATATTTCTATCATATACCAGCATCACATTACTTGTGTATTGCACAGCAAGCCTCTTCTTAAAAGGTTAGGCTATGTAATTATAGTGTTCTTTTTTTTTTTTTACCATTAACATACTCCAAATATTCTTTCTCAATCAAGATGCCAGTATACTTCTTAATCACTTAGACCTGAAGTTTATATCTTGAGGACAGTTGCGTTACTACTTTTCCAAGTAACTGCTGATGCTTTATAACCTTCCCCATATTCATAACTCTCACAATAGCTTCTGAATCAGTAGTTTGTGGTCTTCTTCAACCATTTTATGTGGGGTTTCTTGTTCCAGATTCTGCTTGGTTTTCATTAGCACATTGATGATAACCCTTGCTTTCTTATTTTTATAGCCAACATAAAATTTTAACATAGTAACTGGCTTCAACTGTACCTCATCAACATTTGCATTTTGTTTCCTAAGACCAATACCTTGACTTCAATAAAATATGTATGACATGCTGAAATGTCCATTTTAATTTGAGTGCTATCACTCAACCACTGTTCAGTGTAGACATATTTTGCACTGTATTGTAGCAGGATTGCTCTCTGGAATGCAGATGCCTACAAAGTATTTATGTTTTGGAGGCAGTTCTTCTTTTTTAGACAGTTACTTTAATCCACTCAATTTTCTGCCACTATGACAAGTAGTATAAAACCTGTAAATCTCTGAAATAACTAGCTTCCAACTCTGAAGGTAAGGCCATGTTTGCTGAAATGGAAAACTAACTCTAGGCATCCTGAATTCATCAGACACATTAAAATTTTTTTTTTAATTGTAGAAGTTGTCAGTTCACAGAAAAATCATGTAAAAAATACAACTTCCTCATGTACTCCCCTATTGTTGACATTTTGCCTTAGTGTGGTACCTTTGTTACAATTGATGTGAGAATGTTGAAATTGTATGATTAGCTATAGTCCATAGTTTACATTAGGTGTATTTTTCCCATATACCACCCTATTATAAACACCTGACATTGGTGTGGTACATTTCTTATAATTCATGAAAGAAAATTTTTGTACTTGTACTATTAACTATAGTCCATCATTTACACTGTTATACATTCTTATGTTTTATCATTTAATTTTTATTCTAGTAAGATATATGACTTAAAATTTCCTCCTTTTAACCACATTCACGTATATAATTCAGTGCTGTTAATTACACTCACGATATTGGGCTACCATCACCACCATCCATTTCCAAAACCTTACAATCAACCTAAATAGAAATTCTGTACAAATTAAGCATTAACTTCCCCATTCTCTACCCCCAGTCTTTCCCCTAGTAACCTATATTCTACATTTTGACTCTCTCAGTTTGCTAATTATTTCATATCAGTGAGATCATACCATATTTGTCCTTGGGGTCCGGCTTATTTCACTCAGCATAATGTCTTCAAGTTTCATACATTTTGTTGCATATATGAGGACTTCATTCCCTTTTACAGCTAGAGAATATTCCATTGTAGGTATATACACATTTTATTTATCCATTCATCAGTTGATTGGCACTTGGGTTGTTTCCATCTTTTGGCAATTGTGAATAATGCTTCTATAAACATCAATGTGCAAATATCTGAGTCCCTGCTTTCAATTATTTTGGGTATATACCTAAGAGAGGGATTGCCGGGACGTACGGTAATACTATACCTTACTTTCTGAAAAACTGTCTGTCTTCCACAGCAGCTGCACCATTTTACATTGCCACCAGCAATGAATGAGCATTCCTATTTCTCCCCATCCTCTACAGTAGTCTTTTAATAGTAGCCATTCTAATGAGTGTGAAATGTGATATCACTGTGCTTTTGATTTGCATTTCTATAATAGCTAATGATGGTGAGCATCTTTTCATGTGCTTTTCTGCCATTTATAAACTTTTAAACTGTTCGTTCAAATCCTTGCTTATAGCAATTTGTTGAAACATCCACTGAAGTTTGGAGGTATACTCAAATTCACAAGTTTCCTTTAATTTAGAGAGTTTTGCTTGCTTTAGCATCATCACTTGCCTTGTTTGGTGTAAAAGTCTTCTAGCCAACATTTTTACATAGAACTTAAAATTTTTTTTTTCAATTTTATTGAAGTATGTCATTCATACATAAATATACCTACACTTTAAAAATGCATCTTTATCCTCTATGTACTTGGAGACAATGAGTTATAGTTATAACTCATTAGTTATTGATTGAGTGCATCTTCTATGTATGTATTTGTGTTCTTGGAAGTTTTCTTCAATGAAGAATAACAACAGCAGGCCAGCAACTCTTTTGATTTACTGGGTGACTGAGCCATTTTGGTAAATATTTTAGCAGGTGCAGTTACAAAGCCAGTATTATTATTAAATGCCAATATTATCAGGGTATTATATTTTTTATAAACATCCAACACTGTCTGTACATATACTGTGGAGTCATTTAAAGCTGCTTCTCTATACTCCTCCATTGCTGCAAGACACTGATTGTGAATATGTTTCCAATGTTTTTTCTTGATCCTCCTCAGACATCCTGGATTCTAGATGTAAGATGATACATGCATCCTTGTTTCATTCATTTTTGCCAACACCCAAAAAATTCTGAAATTTTGTGTGGGAGATTTCCAAGTGATATTTAATGAGTACTTGCTCACATTTCCTTGTTAATTTATCTTGTGTGATTTTATGAAGATGAATTTCAGCTCTGTTGTTTTTCAAAGAGATGAGCCTCTGCCTTTTTAAGTAACTAGGTTCTATTTCAAGAGTTCAGCACAATCTCATGTTAAAATCCCAGGGCCAGCCAAAAGTTGAGATACATAGGCTTATTTTACACCATTCACAAGGATCTCTTTGCAAATGTGTCATCTTAAGAGCAGAGTATCAACACAATTTGTAATTTTTTTGCACAGGAGCTTTGCCTCTTCTCCCCCATTTATTTATTTATTTATTCAATCAATATTTACATCAGTATGGACTCATGGATATTTATTTTACACTTTGGGTTAAAATCTGGTACTACTTTATTTATTTTGG
The DNA here is from genome assembly GCA_029593785.1 of Cabassous unicinctus. Classification (NCBI taxonomy): domain Eukaryota; kingdom Metazoa; phylum Chordata; class Mammalia; order Cingulata; family Chlamyphoridae; genus Cabassous; species Cabassous unicinctus. Next base: position 23,062 of record JAQZBX010001863.1, on the reverse strand, counting down.
TTCACAAATTGCTCCATCTTTGACCATTGGGAGCTCTTTCAATTGGCACCTGTATTTCTTTGATATATTTGACACCATTCTGAGTTTTTTTTAAAAGCATTGTTTTACTTTCTGATACTACACAATGCTCCAGGCTCATTTTGTATATTTCCTAATCCAGCTCTAGCTCTGGCTCCTTTTATTGGAAAATAGTATTAGAAACCAGGATTGAAGGGCTAAATGTTTTTGTAGCTCCTGGGATGCCATTGCTTCTAGGTCCTCTTAGCTGACTTTATGTGAGTATTCTAATGCAGTTATATACACATACCTAGTAATATTTCCATTTATAACCATCTGTATCTATGTTAAGCTAACCATGAGTTCATACAGATCTTCCAACTCTAATCCATTACCACATGGATCCTTCTAGACCCCTCCCTTTGCTTATCTGTAACCCCATCTCCAACCAGGAGAAACCTGGCTCCTGCCATCCACATCCATTTACCCAATCATTTATTTCCAGTATGCACATATAGTGTATTCAGAATTGTTAAGCTTTCCCCCAGTGGGAACACCTTTATCATCTATATTACAGTGCATATGTACATCCTTTATTTTTTTGTTCACCTGAAAATTTCTTTATGATGGATTGTTACATAGAGTAAGAAAATTCTTTCACTTTTTGGTTAGATTCGGGAGTTTGGAAAGAATGAAGACCAGTGGCAGGGGTAGGGTGTGCTGTGGAAAGGTAAGCAAAGTGGGCAGAGGAAAAATTCCTTAGAGTCAATGGTCTGTCTGAGGAGAAGAAAGTAGAGGATTCTGATTTGAAATGGAAACGATAACACCCTATATTTGTCGGGTTTTTGTTGTCCCTGTCCAGCTTAAAAATCCCCTGTGCTTCACCTCTTCAACCCTCCCCACCCACTCCCAAACTCTGGCAGCCACTGATCTGTTTACTGTCCCTTTAGTTTTCCCTTTTCCATATAATTGGAATTGTACAATATTTGGCATTTTCAGAGTGGCTTCTTTCACTTAGCAATATGCATTTAACATTCATCCACCTCCTTTTGTGGCTCAATAGCCTATTTCTTTTCAATGTTGAATAATATCCCATTGTCTGGTTGTACCATTTACCTATTGAGGGACATCTTGGTAGCTTCCATTTTATGGTAATTGTGAATTAAGCTCCTATAAACATTCATGACCAACATTTTGTGTAGAAAATGTTTTCAAAACAGTTTGGTAAATGTAGGAATACGATTACAAGATTTTATGATATAACTATGTTTAGCTTTGTAAGGAACTGTCAAAATGCCTTCCACAATGGCTGCGCCATTTGCATTACAACCAGCAATGAAGGAGAACTCCAGTTGCAATGAATCCTTACCAGAAGTTACTCTTATAATTTTTTTTTTTTTCAGCCATTCTATTAGGTTTGTACTGGTATCTCAATGTTGTTTTCATTTGCAATTCCCTAATCACAATGATGTTAAGCGTCTTTTCATATGCTTATTTTCCATCTGTTTGATGAAGTGTCTGTTCAGATCTTTACCCATTTTTAAATGAATTGTTTTCTCATTGTTGAGTTTTAACAGTTCTTTGTATATTTTGAATAATAAAAAATAAACAAATCCTTTATCTGAAATATGTTTTGTAAATATTTTATATCAGTTTGTGGCTTGTCTTTTCATTCTCAAAATTGTTGACTTAGAAACATAAATGTTTATAACTTTAATAAAGTCTGATTTACCAATTTTCTTTTCATAGATCATGATGTTGGCATTGTATTTAAAAAAACTCATCACCAAATCCAAGGTCATGTAGATTTTCTCCTATGTTTTCTCCTAGAATTTTATAGTTATTATCGTTTTTTAAATTTTGCCATTAGGTTTATGATCCATTTAGATGTAATTTTTGTATAAATGGTAAAGTCTATTTCTAGGTTGTTGTTTTTGTTGTTGTTGTTGTTGTTGTTGTTTTGCATATGGATGTCCAATTTTTCCAACAGCATTTTCTGGAAAGACTCTGCTTTCTCTTATTGAATTGCTTTTGCTCCTTTATTAAATACCAGTTGACTGTATTTGTATGGGTCTGTTTCCAGTCTCTATTGTGTTTTCTGTTCCATTAATCTGTGTATATCTATTCTTTTGCAAATACTATCTATTTAGATTACTGTGGACATATAATAAGTCTTGAAATAGTGTACTGTGAGTTGTCACCTAAATTCTTCTTCAGTATTAAGTTGGCTATTCTTGGCCCTTTGCTTTTCCATGTAAAATTTAGAATTAGTTTGTCAATATCTACAAACTATATTGGGATTGTGTATAATATATAGAACAAGTTGGGAAGAATTAACAATATTAATAGTCTTCCAACCTCTGAATAATGAAGCTATCTCCATTTATTTAGATATTCTTTGATTTTTAAAATCAGTTTTCATAGTGATTCTCCATGGAAGTACATATTTTGCTAGATATCTAAGTATTTCATTTTGGGGAATGCTATTATAAATGTTATTGTTTTCAAATTTTGAAATTGCTGATATATAGGAAATCAATAGACATTTGTATATCAGTCTTGTATCCTGTGACCTTGCTATACTCCCTTAGAGTTCCAGTTCTTTGATTGATTCCTTGTGATTTGTCTACATAGACAATGTTTATATTTTATTTCCTTTTCTTGTGTCATCACACTAGCTAGGGCTTCTATGTATGATGTTCCTTGTTTTTGATTTTGGGGGAAAGCATCCAGTTTCTCACTATTAAACATGATTTTAGCTGTAGTACTTGTAGATGTTTCTCATCAAATTGATGAAATCCCCTCTATTTTCAGTTGGCTGAGAGTTTTTTACCATGAAAGTGTTTGGAATTTGTCAAGTTTTGCTTCTTTCAATTGGTATGATCATATAAATTTTTTTTTCAGTCTTTCGATGTGGTGGATTACATTGATTCATTTTCAAACATTGAAGCAGGCTTGCAACTTGAAATAAATCTTGAAATAAACCCCCCTTGGTAATGTTGTTTAATGTTTTTTGCACATTGCTGCCTGTGATTTTCTAATATTTTGGGAGTGTCTATGTGCATGGGTCATACTGGTCTTTAAGTTTTCGTTTCTTGTAAACTCTTTGGTTTTGAGTGTAGGGCAATGTTGGTCTCATAGAATGAATTCAGAAGCATTCCTGTATTTTTCTGGAAAACAGTGTGGAAAATTGGCACCATTCCTTCTTTAACTGTTTGGTAGAAATCACCAGTAAAACCGTCTATACATGGTGATTTCTTTTTTGAAAGGTTATTTATTATTGACTCAATGTTTTTGCAGAGCACATTTAGGGCCATTTATTTTTCCTTGTGTGTGTTTTGGCACTTTGTGTCTTCAAAGGAATCGGTTCATTTCATCGAAATTATTAAATTTGTGGGTAAAAGCTTGTTCATAGAATTCCTTTATCTTTTTTATATCCATTGGATCAGCACTTATGGCCCCTTTCATATCTCTTATTAGTAATGTTTGTCTTTATTCTTTTTTTTTTTTTCTTGACTAACCTAACTAGAGGTTTAGCAATTTTATTAATGTTTTAAAGAGCCAGTTTTTGGTCTCATTGATTTTCTCTTTTTTTTTTTCATTGTCTATTTCATTGATTTCTGCTTAATTTTTATTACTTATTTTCCTCTGCTTGATTTAGACTTACATTTCTTTCTCTAGTTCTTTAAGGTGGAAACTTAGGTTATTTATTTCAGATCTTTCTTCTTTTCTAATATATGCATTTATTACTATAAATTTCCCTCTATAACTGTTTTTGCAGCATCCCACAAATTTTGTAAAGTTGCATTTTCCTTCAGTTCAAAGTTTTTATTTTTTGAGACTTCTCCTTTATCTATATGCTATTTAAGAGTGTGGTGTTTAATTTGTAAACATCTGGGGATTTTCCAACTATCTTTTTGTTATTGATTTCTAGTTTAAGTCAATTGGGGTCTTTGAGCATAATTTGCATGATTCCTAGTCTTTTAAAAATTTTAAGGTGTATATAAAAGGCTCAGAATGTGGTCTTTCTTGGTGAATGCTCCATGCCAGCTTGAGAAGAATGTGTATTCTCATGTGACTGGCTGGAGTGTTCTGAAAGGTCAGTTAGATCAAGTTTATTAATAGAACTGTTGAGGACAGCTATCTTCATGGGGTTTTGCCTGCTAGATCTCTCAATTACTGATGTAGAGTGCTAAATCTCCAATGTGACTGTGCATTTGTTTATTTCTCCTTTCACTACCACTAAATTGCGTTAAATATGTTTAACATTCTATTGTTAGGTATATACACTTTTAAGTTTGTTGTGTCTTCTTGGAGAAGTGACCCCTATATATTATGCATTGCACTTCTTTATCCCTGATTATTATCCTTGTTCTGAAATTTTCTTACTCTGAATTTAATATAGCTACTTCAGCTTTCTTTTGATTAGGGTTAGTATGGTACATTTTTCTCCTTCTTTTCACTTTTGACCCATCATGTAATTTACATTTAATGTGGGTTTCTTGTAGAGAAGATATAGTTGGTCCTGTCTTTCTCTTCCTTCTGTAATTGTTCACCATGACAATCTCTGTCTTTTAATTGATTCACGTTTAAAGTCATTATGAAATATTTGGAATAATAGCAACCAAACTACACCTGCTTTCTATTCATTGCCAGAGGCTTCTTTTTCTGTCTTCTCTGGTTTTAAGTGAGCATTTTATATGATACCATTTTATCTCCTCTCAGAATATCAATTACACTTCTCTAAAAAATATATGGTTTCCCTATAGTGTACAATATGCATTTTAAATGAATATAAGTCCACTTTCAAATAACACTATTTCACTTTAAATGTACTGCAGGTATCTTATAGCAGCATATTCCCAAATCCCCTCTGTACTGAGATAACAATCTGTTGCTTTGTTGCAAATGGAGATGAGCCTCAAGGAGCACCGAAATCTCCACAGTGGACTTGACATCTTGAGCCAGAGTTGTTGTCAGAACAGCCTGAATGACACAGACATTAGGAATTATTGTTCAGTATGACAGACAACTGCTTTCCTGTGTTTACAAAAACCTGAGGATTGGACTTTCCAAAAAACAAAGCAAAAAGTGTTAGAAGGCTACACCATTCAATAGGAATGATAAGGATAAATGATAGTATTATAGAATATATATTAACACTTGGAGTTAGAAATATAGAACAATGAAGAGTTAAGACTTAAAAGTCTTAAAAGTGGATCACAGCACATTTAAGCAAAGCTTAATTAGTTCTTGAAAGTATACTTGAAAAATTATAATGCTTTATAGCATCATGCTGCATAAGAGAAAGAAATTAAAATGCACATGGAATTAAAATGGGAAATGAAATGACAAACCAAAATGTATTTAGGACCTGTGAAATAAACACTATTCACTGAAAAGTTACCTGGTACCCTTATCAATCTAGAAACTATATTAAATGTCTTCTTCAGTATGCTTATGTGAATGTTTGGGCATAATTCCAAACAGATTGTTATAAAGATTGGTCTAAGCCTTCTAAGGAATATGCATTTTAACTTACCAATTTTTTTTGTATAAAGAATGTTTATCAAATACATAATGAAGAATTATCTTTGAATATTAACATCTTAACAATCCCATCCTAAAATAAAAGAAACTACCATAACACATAGAAAAAGAAAGAAAATAATTAACATCACAGAGTACTCTATGAATAAAAGGAAATGGACATTTGATTATTTTCAATATTGAAAGTTTAATTTCCAAGGCTCCATTGTAGTCATAAAATTAATTTAACATATATCAGAAAGTATTTCTCCTTTATACTCCTGAGCTTTTCAGGAAGGCAATGATAATATCATAATTGTAAACAAGGAAACTAATTTTATGTCAATTGGAAAATATTAGTTATGAATGATGCCAATCAAAAGTGAAATTTTCTCCCATTTTTCACTGAGTTACTATATAAAATTTAATTGTGGGCTATAAAAGGCTATAAAAGGTGAAAATAGACTAAGACTAAGGAAAGAGTACTTAAAATTTGAAAAATGCCCTCGTGTATAAAACAAAGTACTTGGGGAAAGAGTTACATTAACAAACAATAAAATTACAAAGTTTTTATTTAATCAATGATTAATTATAAGACAATTAATTAAATACTTTATTTTCCTCCATGCATATTTTAATCATCCATAATTGTTTAATGCCAAAAATCCTGAAGTAAAATTTGCACTTTAAAAATTGATTTTTTATTTTATGCATTTTTTAAATCACAAAGGTATGTTTTATTCATATTAGCATTAGAAGCATTGTTTTTTCACAAATAGTGATTTTTTTACAAAATTTATTTTTCTAATTATTTAAACATTAAGTAAGTAATTCTCATATTGCATTAATATTAATATCATGGGATTATTAGAGATAATTTGATAAGCTTTTCATTGTCAAATTGAACAGCAATTTTATGAGATATGGATTTTACAAATTTTGCTCTTGGCCCTTATGTTGTCAATCAGTGAAAAAATTTTGGAGAGCAGGAAATAAAGCTTCAGCAGCTTCTTAATTCCAGTATTATCTAGGGGGATTTTCTTCCTGAGAATTTCCATAAAAAAGGAAATTCAAAAAATTTTTTATTTTACTGCCTAAGGCTATAGCTCTATAATGCTTTGTATTCCTAATATATATATATATATATATTGAAGACCAGGAAAGGCTTGCATCATGTGCAAAACTATTGCTGAGCACATTGAAACATCATAAACTTGCGCCTCTGAAACATGGAAGTTTCAAATTAAATGATATATTAAAGCAAACTATTTGAACTGTGATGTCTTTCATTTATTCATTTCATTTTGTTGTTTTATATGGTAATAGGCAGTTCAATTTGTTTAAAAATTTTATGAATGGAATATAATTTAGAAAATCAAGGGAAGATGGCATCGGACAGTGCAGGAATGGTTCAACTCTCTCACAAAACAATGGAGAAAGAGCCAAAAGCTGTCTGAGGGACCTGCTCTGGGAGTAAGTAGACAAGGACAGTGCTACACAACTCCTAGGGGGGTGAGGAACAGAGAGATGAAGAAGCTGAAGCAACAAACATGAATTACCAAGACCCTGTGGTGGTCAGGAAACGGTCTTTTCCCCCACCCCCATGATATTAAGCTGGGGTAAAATCCCTGGCTCACTGCAGCTGACTGAGAGGGGAACAGACATCTTCCTCCCTGTCAGCTGTTTCAAGGGAAAAGGGAGGGGTGGACAGGGCTTTTCTTCAGTGAATTCAGCCAGCAGAGCCTTTGAATCTGGGCTCTAGCCAGATCAAAACACAGGAAAGGGGAGATTGAAACACCTCTGTGGAAAGGTGCACTGACTATTGCCATCTTCTGGCCAGTCTGGAAATTCCATGGACAAAAACTGCTTTTGGTTCTTTTCCTATCCTACTCCTGGGAGAAAATCTGTGTCCCATTAGTGAGTCCTGGGCTTGATTTTGATAACTTAAGCAGGGCAATTTTAAAGACTTAGAATATGTTGAACCAAATATCAAAGAAGAGCTTTGGAAAAAAAAAACAATAAGCAAGAAAGAATTTGCCCATCAGAGTAAATTCACCAACATATTCAGATGCCTAGACATCAGCAAAAAATTATGAAACATACTAAGAAACAGAAAGAGATGGCCCAGGCCAAAGGAACAAATCAAATATCCTAAAGAGATACAGGATAATCACACAACTCTCCTAAATCATTTCAAAGAATTGCAAGAAAATATGACTAAAGAGATAAAGGACATTAAGAAGACACTGGATTGAGTGAGCATAAAGAACAATTTGAAAGTCTGCAAAGAAAAAACAGGCTTTACAGAAATGAAAGACACAATGGATGAGAATAGATATATATTAGAGGCACATGAAAGCAGATTTGAATTGCTCAAAGACAGAATTAGTGATTTTGAAGACAGAACATCTGAACTGGAGAAGACGGGAGAACAGAATGAGAAGAGAATGGATAAAATGAAACAGGTTCTCAGGGAACTGAATGACAAGGCAAAACGCACAAATATATGCATTATCAGTGTTCCCGAAGGAGAAGAGAATGTAAAAGGGGCAGAAAGAATATTTGAGAAAATAATGACCAAAAACTTCTCAATCCTTATAAAAGACATAAATATCAACATCCAAGAAGGACAACGCATCCCAAACAGAATAATTTCAAATAGAACTATCCCAAGACACCTACTATTCAGAATGACAAATATCAGAGATATTTCAGAGAGGATTCTGAAAGCAACAAGAGAAAAGCAAAGCAATACATACAAGAGAACCTCAATAGAATTAAGTGTCAACATCTCATAAGAAACCATGGAGGAGAGAAAAAAAGTGGTATGATGTATTTAAGGTACTGAAAGAGAAAAACTGCCAAGAATTATGTATATAGCAAAGCTGTCCTTCAAAAATGAGGGTGAGTTCAAAGTCTTCACAGACAAAGAAAAACTGATAGAATATCAGTTTTGATACTGATAGAATATGTCAGCAAAAGACCAGAATTACCAGAGATATTAGATGAAGTGCTGGCCTAAAAGGATGGAAAAAAACAAACAAACAAACAAAAAAAACAAGGGTGAGAGACTTGGAGAAGAGTGTAGAAATGAAGATTATTAGGAAGGGTAAATTAAAGGGTAAAAAAAACAATAGAATGATATGACAACAAAGGCCAAAGGACAAAATGGATGAAGTAAGCAATGCCTTTACAGGAATAACATTGAATGTTAGTTGCTTTAATTCCCCAATCAAAAGACATAGACTGATAGAATGGATAATATTATATGAGCCACCTATATGCCATCTATAAGACTCACCTCAGACATAAGGACACAACCAGGTTAAAAGGGAAAGGCTGGAAAAAGATATTCCATGCAAATAGTAACCAAAAAAGAGCCGGAGTAGTGATACTAATATCAGACAAAATAGATTTTAAATGTAAATTTTTTATAAAGGATGAAAAAGGTCATTATATATTAATAAAAGGGGCAATTCACCAGGAAGAAATAACTATGCTAATTATTTATGCACCTAACTTGAGTGCCCCAAGATATATGAGGCACACTCTGGCAAAGCTGAAAGGAGAAATAGATGTCTCTACAATAATAGTTGGAGGCTTCAATATACCACTCTCAGTATTGGATAGAATATCTGGACAGAGGATAAAAAAGAACAAGAGAACTTGAATAATATGATAAATGAACTAGATCTAACAGACATCTATAGAGCATTGCACCGCAAAACACTAGAATACACATTCTTTTCAAGTGCTCATGGATCCTTCTCCAAGATAGACCATATTTTGGGTCACAAGACAGGTCTCAATAAATTTAAAAAAGATTGACATTATGTATTTTATAATGTCAATCTTTTAAATATAATTTTTATATTAAAAATATGAAAATATCTCTGATCATAATGGAATGAAAACTGGAAATCAATAATGGTCAGAAAAAGGGAAAATTCATAAATATATGGAGATTAAATAACATACTCTTACATAATCAGTATGTCAAAGAATAAATTGTAAGAGAATTCAACAAATATCTTGAGATGAATGAAAATGAGAAGAAAACATACCAAAACCTATTTGACTCCACAAAGGCAGTGCTGAAGGGGAAATTTATAGCCCTCAATGCTTACATAAAAAAGAAGAAAGAGCTAAAATTGAAGATCTGACTACACACCTGTAGGAACTAGAAAAAGAAGAGTAAAGAAATCTGAAACCAACATGAAAGAAAGAAATAGCAAAGGTCAGAGCAGAAATAAATAAAATTGAGACCAAAAGAAAAAAAAACAAAAAACCACAGACAAAAAAAAAAACACAACACAATAGAGAGAATCAACAAAACCAAAAGATGGTTCTTTGAGAAAATCAACAAAATTGACAAACACTTAGCTAGACCAACAAAGAAAAAAAAAGAGAAGACACAAATAAAATCAGAAATAGGAGGAGGAAAGTCACATAGAAAATATAGGAGATTCCCATATACCCAATGCTCCCCCGCTTCCCCCTCTCCCCTGTTAATAACATTTTACATGGAGATGATACATTTGTTACAATTGAGGTACAAATATTGAAGCATTGCTACTAACCATGGTCAATGGTTTACCATATGGTTTACATTTTGGATCATACACTTCTATAGGTTTTGATGAAATTTGAAGTGGCCTGTATACATTATTGCAAGGTCATGCTGAACAATTCTAATGCACCAAAAGTGCCCTAAGTTTCATCTATTCTATTCTTCCCTGCCCCTCCCCTCGGAACCTATGGTAACCACTAAGTTGCAATTTTTGAAGAATAAGATTCATAGTTACTTGCAATAATATTGAAGGCTTGACATACTGGTCTGTTTTCTTTTATTAGGCACTGCCTATATTCTTGAGGGATTCTCATCCCTCTAATTGAGAACATAGAAGGACTCCCCAGGATGGGAGTTTGGTATTTTCTTGTTTGTTGTGTGGGTCTCCATCCACTGAGGTAACACACTATTGAAACAGGCTGGTAAGACAGGGAATCAATGGAAGGATCTGGAACCTGGCAAGAAGTCCACGTGGATATTGATACCCCCAAAATGGCTGCTGGAAGACCCTTGTGAAAAGCACATCCGGAACAAGATTTCCTCTGGAAGCCAGGAGAAGCCCCAGATATTCTCCAGGGGCCTTATATGTGGGCCCTCCTGGGGGATTGATGGGTGGGGTAACATCAATCAAAACAGCAAACAGCTAGAACTCCTCCCATGCCATTAACAAAGGGGCAGAATAATTAATGGTTCAAAAAGCAGGTGCAAAGGCCTAATAGCTCTCTCTTTTGCACCCTTTTCTCACTGTGCCCCACCCCCTATCATGGATCAACATGCAAGTAAAACCCGGGCATTTATATTCTATAACGGGAGATTGTAGTTTATAAACCAGCCCTCTTTATCACTCTTCAGCCCCTTCCTCTCTCTGGGACCCATGATCTGTTATTTTCTCCCATTTCTCCTCTCTCCCTATCTTAATAAACTACTGGCCTAACTAACCCGATGTGCTCTTGAAATTCATTTCTGCAGCATAGTCAAAATCCAGTAACACTATGACAAGATGACCACTTTCAAATTCCATAGATGCCTCCCCAGGTGTGCCCTATCCCACATATCCTCCCACACCCGATGCCCTACACCAGTAACCCTCCCCTGCCATATTTACCAAAAGAACATTCTCACCATTGTAGTTTTAACTACAGACCTGCAAATCCCCAGATTTCACCTGCTCCTTCCTCCAACTCTCCCCCCAGTTCCATGGATAGTCCAACCCAACCCTCCCTCCATACTCCCCCCTCACATTCCAGCACCATCAACCCCCCTCACATCCCTGCACCAACATCACCCCCATTCACTGCCCAACCACCCCCTTCCACCTTATCATAAGGTTTTCCCATATTGAGCAAAAGCTCACCACACACTAGTCCTTTTCTGTCTCCTGATAACTTATCTTCCAGACTCCAGCTTTGTGAGTCTGCTCAATTTGCTTAAGTCATATCAGTGAGGTCATGCAATATTTGTCCTTCAGTGCCTGGCTTGCTTCACTCAACATAAGGTCTTCAAGATTCATCCATGTTATCTCGTGTGTTAATACACATTCCTTCTTACAGCTGAATAAAATTCCATTGTATGCATATAACCTAAAGCTTCTTTAAAGATAAAGTGAAAAAATAAGACACTAGGGGAACATACAGAAGAAATTGTCACAGTACATACAATATAACAGATCTTACAGTTATGAAAGACACAATGTATAAATTTTTATTTCAAATTTTTAAATTTTTTATTATTCATTATTGTATTTTATTTTTTATTTTGTAAATAATTATTTTGTTTTCTGATTAATTTTATTTGTTTATTTTTTCTTTGTTTTTGGAGGAGTTTTGGATCACAGAAGGGTCACAACTGTGGCAGGGGAAGATCACTGGTGCGGGGTATCAGTGATGGGGGGATGTGTGGGGAAGGGTAAACTTGGGGCATGCCTCAATGGAATATGAATATGTTCAAGTGTTCATGGGGCATTGTCTCGGTGGGTGGAGACCCATGCAATAACCAAAAGATTATTGAATTCCCATCCTGGGGAGTTCTGCTACATTGTCTAATAAAACAGCAAGAATCCCCCGAGTACATGGGCAGTGCCTAGTGAAGGACAACAGACCATTACGCCAGGCCCTTGATATTGATGATTGTACTTATGAACCTTGTCTTGTGAAATTGAAAATTAGCCTAGTATTATATATTGCATAAGAGTTACCTCCTGAAAGCCTCCTGTTGCTCAATTGTTGCCTCTCTCTAAGCCAAACTCAGGATATAAATGCACTACCTCCCCACCCACCCACCCCCACCCCTGGCGTGGGACATGACTCCAGGGGATGAACCAAGGCATTATTACCAAGGGCTGACTAGCGATGCTTCTGGAAAAAGACCTTGACCCAAAGAGGGAAATATTAAATACAAAAATGAGTTTTTTATGGCTAAGAAATTTCAAAGTGAGTAGGGAGGTCATTCCAGAGGTTACGCTTATGCACGTCTCATGTAACCTGCCACAGTAAATATTGCCTCAAACAGCAGGGCTCTTGAGGGCTCTAGAGACATCTAGACACTATAGGCAAGGCAGACAAGCTCAGGAATTAAGCACCATGTCAGTGGGCCTTACTTTGGAATTTATACTCCCCAGTGTAACAGAGTTAGACTCATTTATAGTTTCTCTACAAATGGCTCTTCTGCCCCTTTTATTTAAACCTATAATTAACACTATACTTGCAAAACATATGTCCCAGAGACTTAAATTTTTAGTCTGTTCATGTGCCAGTTGAGCCCTGAATCTTAGTAGAGTTGCAACACCTATTGTCCAGTCCATTGGACTCACCCAGGACAATTAACAAGGAGATGATGATGGACAACAACCATCTCAAAGAACAGAATGTCAGCAACTGCAAGATAGTTCCATCTATCTGTCCCCATGGGATCTAAGCCTCCTCTAAATTAGAAACAGAGCTGGCATTGCCATCCCCAAAGCCTCAAGATTGAGAAATGAACAATGGACTGAAATAAACTTACTATTATTCTAGCAATGGAAGAACCTTTATTATTGATATAAAGGCAGTGGCCACCAGAGGTTCTGAAGGGAGGGAGAGGAAGAATAGGTGTAACATGGGGGCATTTTAGGGACATTGGAATTGTCCTGCAGGACATTGCAATGATGGATACAAGCCATTATACATTTTGCCATAATCTATGAAATTGTGTGGGGCAGAGTGTAAATTATAACGTAAACTATAGTCCATGGTTAGTATCAATGCTTCAATATATGTTCATCAATTGCAACAAATTTACCACACTAATGAAAGATGTTGTTAATGTGAGAAAGTGTGGGAGAAGGAGAAGGTGGGGCATATGGGAATCTCTTATGTTTTTTATGTAACATTTATGTAATCTAAATCTTCTTTAAAATTTTTTTAAAAATAAAAAGAACTATAGCCCCCACCCCACCCCCAAATGAGAGAGGGGACATTACCATTGACTCAACAGAAATAAAAGAGACCATAAGAGGATACTATTAACAACTGTATGCCAAAAACTAGACAATGTAGACAAAATAGAGTCTTAGAAACACACGAACCACCTACACTTACCCTACAAGAAATGGAAAACCTCAACAAACCAATCACAAGTGAAGAGATTGAAACAGTCATCATAAATCTTCCAAAGATGAAAAGCCCACCCAGCTGGGTCAGAATAGCCTATTCAACAAATGGTGCCTGGAGAACTGAATATCAACAGCCATAAAAAAGAAAGAGGACCTCATCCTCACACCTTATACAAAAATTAACTCAAAATGGATCAAGGAACTAAATATAAAAGCAACAACCACAAAACTCCTAGAGGAAAATGTGTGAAAACATCTTAAAGATCTTGTGGTAAGTGGTAGTTTCTTAAACCTTACACCCAAAACATGAGCAACAAAAGAAAAAATTGATAAATGGACCTCCTCAAAATTAAATGCTTTTGCACCTCAAAGGACTTTGTTAAAAGGGTGAAAAGGCAGCTAACTGAATGGGAGAAAATATTTGGCAATCACATATCTGATAAGGGTTTAATATCAATGATATGTAAAGACATCATACAATTTAACAATAAAAAGACAAACCACCTTATTAAAAAATGGACAAAAGACTTAAAAAGACATTTGTCCAAAGAAGAAATAGAAATGATGAAGAAACACATGAAAAAATGTTCAACATCACTAGCAATTAGGGAAATGTAAATCAAAACAATGAGATATCATTTCACACCTATTAGACTAGCCACTATTAAAAAGTCAGGAAACTGTAAATGTTGGAGAGGATGTGGAGAGATATGAATGCTTATTCACTGTTGGTGGGAATATGGAATGGTACAGCCACTGTGGAGGACTGTTTGGCAATTCCTAAGGAAGTTGAATATAGACTTGCCATGGGACCCAGCAATTTTTTATTGCTAAAATAGGTATTTTATTGCTAGGTATCCAGAAGAACAGAGAGCAGTGACATGAATAGACATCTGCACACTGATGTTCATAGCAGCATTATTCACAATAGGCAAAATTTGGAAACAACCCAGGTATCCATCAACTGATGAATGGATAAACAAATTGTGATATATATATATGATGGAATATTATGCAGCTGCAAGAAGAAATGAAGTTGTAAAATATGACAACGTGGATGAACCTGGAGGACATTTTAAGTGAAGCAAGCCAGACTCAAAAGGACAAATACTGTATAATTGTACTATTATGAACTCAACATATTACGTAAACTCATGGAAGTAATAATTAGAATATAGGTCACCAGAAAATAGAATGAGGGTAGAAAATGGAAAGCTGATGGTTAATCTGTGCAGACTGGTTAAAAGGTTGTTTGTAAATTTTTGTAAATGAATGGAAATGATGAGAGCACATCATGGTGTTTGTTACTAGCAGAGGTATTATATGGGTATGACAGTGGTTGAAAGGGAAAGCCTAAGGACATTTATATTACTAGAAGGAAAGCTAAAATATGTAACAAGGGACTGTATAACATACTGAACCTCATGCAAAATACAAATATGAGTGATATTGCATATATAAGACTGTTTTTACAAAATATAAATACAAATAGCCTAGAGAGAAGGAAACAGAATAGCAGCTATGTATGGCAGGGGAAGTATAGAGAGATTGGGAGGTGATGAGTTTTGTTTGTTTGTTTGTTTGTTTTGTTTTTAGTATTATTATTATTACTGGAATAAGGAACATGCTCAAAAAATGATTGAAATGATGAATGCAAAACTATGTGACTTTACTGAATATCATTGATTGTACACTTTGGATGTATTTATACTTTATTAATATGTATCAATAACACTGATTTGTTAAAAAAATAATCATGGCATTTCTTTTTAGGTGACTTCTACTTCATAGCACTAAATAATTAAGAATATTAAGGTAACTAATGAAAGGTTTTCAAATCAATAAATATTATTTTGAGTAAATATTATTCTCTTTCTGCTAGTCTCCCAATCTCTGGGTGTTGATTCCTGCCATATCCCTTAAATTATTAACTGAATTATCAGCCTTTTTTTTTTCTGTTAGAAACTAAACTAAATACAATAGCCATAAGGAAAAGTTAGGAAGCATTTAAAAAGGGAAAAATCCTAGCTACGAAGGTGAACAGGCAAGGTTCTAAGAACTAAGAAATGTCCTTACTAGGTTAGAGCTAAGGATTGAAATTGTGCCCCACAAACGGCTTGTTCAGGTCCCTGCTCTGGTCCTGTGGGGGTGAGTCCATTTGTAAACAGGACCTAGGATGCTATTCTTTGTTGAGCTGCGCTCTAACTGAATAAGGATGCACCTAAATCCAATGTGGATGAGGTCGTTTTAAGTGAAGGGAGTTGGACACAGGAGAGAAGCTGGAATTCAATGGAAAAGAAAAGGCAAATGTGCACTGCCATGGGACAGAAAGCCAAGGATCACAGGTCACTAGCAGCTGGCCCCAGAACGACACAGTCTTCAGGGAGAAAGCATCACTTTGCCTGACTTTGTACTTCTTCTAGCCTCAAAACTGCAAGCCAATAAATTCCTGCAATTTAAGTCAACCCATTGCATGGTATTTGTTTTGGCAGCTAGGAAACCAAAACAGTTATTCTTATTTGTCCACATGGAAGACATGCCCCTGAGTCCTTATAGTAAAATGATAGAGAACTGTTCATCAGTGGCCTCTGAGATGGAAACTGTACATGGCAAAGGACATATGTACTGAATTAGGAAGGTAGCCATTACTATTGAGAGTCAGTGAGGTTAAATACCTTCGGAGGTCATAAAAGTATTGTTATATGTCGTTGTACCAGAAATCAATCATCGAGATAAGATTTCATTACAGTGTTATCATAAGTTCCACCCCAGTAATGTTTCATGGAAAAAGATGTGATGGAAATTCTGAACATGAGGTAGGATCCCCACCTCTGCAGTGAAAGACTGTTCTTGAGTAGCACAAATATTCCATAAAAGTGAATGCTAAAGGGTTTGAGTTTTGGTTAAACTTAATGGTTGTCACTAATGATAAAAATCCCCAAAATCTGTGAATAACATGTTTCAGTGGAACTGCTGTTTGACAAATGCCTCACAAGACAGCATAGGTTGAGAAGTCAAAAAGCAAAAAGGAATAGTCAGAGAATGTAATAAATGCTACTATTTTGTAGATGGGCTGCTCTTACACTATGGAGACTGTCATGAGCCAGAATACAATCTTGACCCCTGTAATAGTCCACTATAATTGGGGTGATTATGCATCCCAATTTTGCTGAGACAATCCTGATTCATGCTTGTTATCCTGTCAAATGTGGACAACAGACAATTTCAGTCTCCAAAGTATCTTGCTTTGGCCAAAATTATATCGTAACTGTGCCAGTTATCAGTTTATTATCTCTCAACTCCACATCCACCCTTTCATTATCTGATTTCATTATCTGATCTGTGAGAATGGACTGGACCCTTAAAGAACTTTTCCTTTGTAAAAAGCGTGAAGTTGAGCTTGTCAGTAGAGAGACATTGCTGCAGGAAACTGCATAAGGATGGGGAACCAACTCCTGGCTACCCACTTCCAGAGGTGTTTGGCCCCAGCTGTGTCCAAAGCACGCAGCCATCAGCAAGCTTGTCTGGTGAGGGCTTCACTGTGGCCCTCTTCAAGCTTCACCATCCTGTTGGTGAATGGGCTCCTGATGAAACATTCTCTGTTTGCCCACCCACCGTCTCCATCTCAAATGGGTTTGTCTTGCTTGTCTAGTAAGTATAGACCATCTCTGGGTCAAGAAACCTAGAGAACTTCTCGGCCACCCAGTGCCATAACTTCTCCAATAAAATTTGAAGCCCATTCTTGGGGAGTTTGGGGAGGTGGCTCCTCTCCCAAGTTATTGATTTCTTATGTACCTTAACTTACCCCTTGGGCATTTGGGTACTTTTTAGAGTTCTCTTTTCACCTTTATGGTTACTCCACTCTTATAGTTAGTAATTCTTTATGTTGAACTTTCTCTTTTCAAATTACTGTGTAGTATCTGTCTCTTGGTGGAAAGCTGGCTGATACAGTCATCCTAAACATAACAGCAAGACTAGTATTAGTCAGCCAAAGGGGTGCTGATGCAAAATACCAGAAATCAGTTGGCTTTTATAAAGGGTATTTATTTGGTGTAGAAGCTTACACTTACCAGGCCATAAAGCATAAGTTTCTTCCCTCACCAAAGTCTATTGCCACGTGTTGGGACAAGACGGCTGCCAATGTCTGCGAGGGTTCAGGCTTCTTGGGTTCCTCTCTACCCCGGGCTCCATTTCTCTCCAGGCTCAACTCCTGTTTCCTCCACAAGGCCAGCTGTAGACTATCAGGTGAATGGCTCGTCTCTATCCCAGGGCCTTCTCTCCTTCCTCATGACCAAGCTCCTCCGTCTGCTTGCCTTCCCGGGCTCCAGCATCAAAACTCCAACATGAGAACTCCAACTCAAAAACTACTCCAACTCTGTCCTTTGCAATGTCTTTTATCTTTGAGACCCCACCCACCAAGGGGTGGGACTCAACACCCTACTGACATGGCCCAGTCAACACCCTAATCATAACTTAATCATGCCCAGATTAGCAGACCAGTTTACAAGCATAATCCAATATCTATTTTTGGAATTCATAACTACATAACTACATCACACTGCCAAACTGCTACAACTACCAGAAATAAAAGTGGATTATTTAACTTGGAACATGCAGTTGAACCTAGAAAAACTAGGAATGGAATGTCTCAGAACATGGGATACTTATTTCCTTGAAGTCAAAGTTGCCTGAAGAATCAAATACCTAATACTTTCACTAGATGGCCTAATGATCCTTACTTTATCAGTCCAAATATTGCTACAGAGATGGGATGGATAAAATGGATTTTTGTCAAGATCATACATATTCTCCACTGGGAGACTAATTAAGAATATAATTAAATAAATAGAAATACTGTCTCAAGCTACTCTTGGGATTATATAAAATCACCCTGATATTGGAGTTTTGGGGATAGAAGCTTAGCTGCCCGATTTTACCCAAAACAGCTGGCCAAGTCTAATGGTCTATAGAGACTGTGGGCCTCTGACAAGGAACTTTTTATGTGTGATTTAAATCTGTGATTATAATAAATCAATTGAGAACCAGAACTCCATGTCCTGGGTTTTTAGTCCTAGACTTTCCCCTCTTAGGTTTCCTTGTCTAGAAATAATATCCACCTTGTTATTTAATATGGTAAACTGTTGTGTTTTGTTTTTGTTTGCTTCCTTTTGACTGGCATAAGTATTACTTTTTAAAAAATCTATATTGTAAATATGTTAGAATAAAAATTAAAAAAACAACAACATAGGATTGTACAACACAAAGAGTGTACCCTATTATTGCAAACGATTGACTCTAGTTAATAGTACAATTATAAAACTGTTATTTCATGAATTGTAACAAATGTACTACACTAATACAAGGTATTAATAATAGGGTGGTATATGGGAACTCTGTATTTTATGCCTGATTTTTCTGTAAACCAACAACTTCTCTAATAAAAAAAAATCTAAATTCTTTCTCTTGGAAAAATGATGCCATTATAATGATATGAGATTGAGAGTTAGCTAAATTGGTTTTAACCAGGGACTGAAATGACACTATATGGATCAATTTGTTATTTACAGCTATGCCTATACAAATATTCTAAATGTATATATTAATTAGAAATAAAGTATTCTAGTTGGAAATGCCAATATACAATTGCAACAGATGACAAAAACAGAAATGAAAATGTCTTCCTCACAATCAGAGAATTCATTAAAACTCTTTTAATTTCACTTGTTTACTTCTTGAGATAATATTTCTCACAGGAAATTATATTAACATGAGTGTTACCTTGGAAACCAACTAAATTTTATGAAGGACATGAAGAACTTTTATGCCTCTTCCAATGCATTGTGCAGCATTGAAGATGTGGAGCTTGTATTACATGTAATTTAAGGTCCTTTGTACTTACTATATAAAAATATACTTTATATTACTATATGTAGTTTAATGTCCTTCCCCAGCACATGCTGGGAGTCAGTCTCAAATATTAGTTGAACAAATTGGGTGCCAATTTGAGTTCATGTTCATCAGTTCAATTTGACAGCCACTTTGTGCTCCTAAAAGTACAAGCTATCGCTATTGGTTCAATATAATGACTATTCAAACAGAAAACTCAGAAAAAAATAGTTGAATAAGGAGAATTCAAAAATCATTAGAAAAAGGAAGGTACAATTATATTGAAGACATTACTTTTTATAACAGTGAAAATATATTTATATTTATTATTTATTATATCAGCTTGAAAATATTTATGGACAGAGCATACTTTCATAAGCTGGACATTTTAAATTTGAACCTGTAGAACTATTAAATGTGATCATTTGTCTGGTGTATTTTATTTTGTAGCATTAAATAACATATCTGGGATTTTTTTTCTTATCACTTTTAGTGCTTCAAAATCTTTTCCCCTTTTAAATGATAGTGCTTGGATGACTTGCTTATTTTTTGGAAGAAATTCATTCCTCTGAATAACGATAAAACCCATTATACGTGGTAAAGGTTTAGAAAACGCTCCAGGTCAGTTTCACATATTCAGAAAATGAGGAAAGTAAAGATTCGTGTCTTTTAAGATCGTTGGTTTTATTTCTTCTCCACAATGATGGTTGTTTGGGGGAGGGCTTTAAAGATTAGACAATCTGATTCATGTTTTGTGTGCATACTGTCAGTTCTTACAGAGGATTTTGTACTTTCTTTTTGGGCTATTTGGCTATCACTACCGTAATTCAAAAGTTATTTTAGAAAGAAACAACTATAAACTCAAAACAGGAATAATATCAAGAAGTACTTCAAGCCATGATTAGCAAATTCTTACTCTTGATAGTTTTACAACTCTGAACTTCTAGTGTCAAAGGGCTTTTCATTTGAATGCCCAGGGATAGAGTTATTACCCAGCAGAAGCTTCCTCACCCTGGCTGAGATGGTCCTAGGTGGACTCAATCAAAGAGCTACCAATCAGGAAATTGCTCCATTTATTAGCTGCTGTGGTGGTGTGTTGGTAAAATTTATCAGTCCAATATCACTTAGAAACAAAAAAGTGTAAATGATCAATTAATTTGATATCTTGCTCTGTTTTGCATAGTATTGCTCTTCTATTAAATAGTAAGAAGAGGAACAGGTCTCAAACTTTAAAGCACATATGAATCACCTGAGGATACTGTAGAACTGCAGGTTCTGATTCAGTAGGTTCAAGATGGGGCCGAGAATCTGAATTTCTAAGCAGCCTTCAAGTGATGGTGATACATACTGTGAATAGTATAAATAGTACCAGAAGACAGAATCGGGAGAATACCAGTATGCTGCAATAAAATGAGCGCATTAAAACAGGAGCAATGATTGTAAGAATTGTTTGCCACTAGGAAAATTCTATATGGCAAAGAGATAAGGGTCAGAGCTGTTGCGATGATTCTGAACCTCTTCTATGCTTTCGAATTACTTGGAGAGCATTTAAAAATCCTGATGCCCAGGACACACTTAGGACCAAGTAAATCAGACTCTGTGGGTGAAGCATCCGATTTTTAAATGATGCCCAGGTGATTACAAAGCACAGCCAAGGTTGAGAACCCATTACAGGGATTGCTAAATAAAGCCATCTGCGAAACATGCATCTTTGGCCGTGATTTGTAATCTTTAACCGTTCAAATTCCCACTCCCTGAATTAAAAAGAAAGAAATCATTCTTGAGCATGAGCTTTCACTTAAAAATGAAAAGTGACCCAAGATGCAGGGGCAGTAAAGATGAAAAGGATTTTCTTGGCAATATAATCTATTCCTTTTGCTTACCTCCAAAATAATAGGTGTCAGCTGAACAGTTCTGCCCAGGGTGAGGACAGTCAAGTTCGGGTGACAGCCCTGATCGTAGCCAGCTACAGGCAGCTGCCTGTTGGGGTCAATGAGGCGCTCCTGTCTTCACATAGCCTTGGGCCGGTGTCCAAAGGTAGCTGATAGACCTAGCTTATAGCAACTGTTCCCTAAACAATCTTGGGGTCGAGGACAGTTGAGGAACAATAACACAGTATGTTATACAAGCTAATTGGCATGTTATATAACCTGATTGACATGTTATGCTTACCCTTGTATCAATATGTTATTGTTGCCAAGAATAAGAAAATAAAAACCAACAGCACAGCCAAAGGCGGGCAATTGTTTGATGCGTGGCTGCTGCCTGGTATGGACCGTTATACTTCTCCTCCTTGTGTGTTTTTTCACTTGCCTCCCGCGCGGGTCCCTTTCTTGGACTCGGTTAACACCAGGCATGACGGGTTGTGCGGTGGAAGCAATATCACCATCCACCGTGATACTCATGTAATTTAGATTAGTAGTTAAGGACGCAGGATACCACTGTCCATCTTTTAATCCGTCACATGGGGAGAATGAAATTGTTAATAGAGATACCTATAAACTCTGACAGAGAAAGTGCTTGAAAAACAGTAGGTTGCAAATCAGCTAAAGCCCACTAGCCAAAGCCTGTGAGGAGCTCACCTATAGTTAAGCAAAGTTAATTTAACTTACTGCAGTTAAATGTACCAGAGCAACATGGCTGGGCAAGAAGTGTTTGGAAGGCTGAGTTTATAGTAGATTTGGCTTGTGCTGGGTGATCCTAAGAAGGGTTGAAGTCTTGGAGACCAGCTCTATAGAGGAGGCTTTGGGGAGGAGGAGCGGCTCCATGTTTTAGTAACGTCGTGATTTTCATGGAGACAGATGTGACTCATGTCAGTCTGAAGAGCAGATGGTTTAGTTATTTTCTGGTTGCCGTTCTCTCTGTCTGGTTCAACAAAGTCATGGGGTGGCTCTGTCTGATTATCATTAATATTTTAGAAAAATCGACTGTTTTCAATTGGGAACATTATGCCCTGT
This sequence comes from Cabassous unicinctus, assembly GCA_029593785.1. Taxonomy (NCBI): domain Eukaryota; kingdom Metazoa; phylum Chordata; class Mammalia; order Cingulata; family Chlamyphoridae; genus Cabassous; species Cabassous unicinctus. Next base: position 534 of record JAQZBX010001863.1, on the reverse strand, counting down.
TAACTGCCAGCTGCCCAGACTGTTTTTCACTTTCCCATCACCCAATAAACTTAGATAAGTCCAAGAAGGAAGGAAGGGATGGAGGGAGGCTTTTTATATATTATATACCATATAATTGTATGTTATGTGGATTTTATTTATTGTTTATGAAAGATTATAAATAATCAATAAAATGTTTAAATTAATTTGAATTTTAATAAAACATTTCCATTAAAATAACTATAGATATTAAAAACATTTTGCTGGGGAGAGGATGTAGCTCAGTGGTTGAGCACCTGCTTCCCAAGTATGAGGTCCTGGGTTCAATTCCCAGACCGCCTAAAAAACAAAACAAAACCATTTTGCTACTGGGGTGCAAGAGAAGTTAGCATACTTTTCAAGACATATGCACAAGCTGCCTTAACTTATATCTAACTTAGGCTTTAAAAACTGTGATAAATGTATTCAGTTTTTATTTTATATGATATTTAACATGAATTATAACAATAAATGTGAAAATAGTCCATGAAATAAGCTTTCTCCAAGAATACTAAG